>BLKR01000560.1:367157-471238 GCA_011170035.1 Teleogryllus occipitalis
CCAACCTCTGGAAAATGAAAGTCAAACCTACTACGTGTACGGCGAGGTCATTGCTCTGGGTAGGCAACGACAGAGACAGTAGAAGGAAGGTTTTGGTGCCTCCCTTGAAGGACCTGGACCTACCTCAGCCATTTCTTTAAGTAAAAGTAATAAAGCTAAACAGAAGTTCTCGACTTTGATAGCAACTAGCTTTGGCTAGCTTATGTTTCGCGCAAACGAAGTTTTAATGCTTGGAACATTGTCATCAGTGCTTGCTGCGAGCTTTTCCCTTCAAGTGTTTATTGCTCAAGGGAGGGGGAAGCAAGGTCATCGTTCAAGAAAAGGTGCGCGAGTAGTACTAGATGTAAACACATAGGAATGATTTTTCCAAGTTTATCCTGTGAAGGATGAAATAGGATTTTTTGTTTCATGGAATCCAAAATACACTGCGGCATTTCAGATTGCAGGACAGCGGTGCACTCAGAGTATGAGACAGTCAGATCGGGACTTACTCGCGTGACACTATGCAACAAAATAAAGATTTTCCTGCTACTGGATTAGAAACATATTCCCTATAGTTAACAACGTGCACTGAATCCGAAACTGCAATCGGATTTTCTCTGTCACGTCAGGAAAAAGTTATATATTGTCGACGTTTCCAAACGTAGAGTTCTTAAAAGTATATTTATTTGTATAATCTAAGAGATTGGTGGAAAAGTAATAAGCGAACTTTTGAATGAAAAATCTACTAAAATGTATGTAAACGCTCATTTACTATTATTTACCCGCTTGCTCTTTCCTAGTAGAACCTTTCACTCCGTGAACGTCACTCACAGCTCTCATATTTGCCGGAAGGAGGTAAAATGCGAATGCAAGAAATGCATCTTCAGTGAGATTCAACAACCAAGCTGTTGGTAGGCTGCAAGCAAGTCGTTCACAAGGTATGCGTATTTGTCTGTTCTATGGGTCCCAAGGAAGTTGTGCACGATAAGCCCAAATGCATTTCAAACTGCTTGCTCTCGTTCTGTGAGCTCCAATCTGAACAATGGATCTCGAATCAACTTCCGGATTTCTGGTCCAATGAATACTACTGGTTTCAATTTTGCGTTCAAGTTTTCGTCTTTCCAAACTTTTCTTTCAGGTACTGAAAACCATTCATTTGTTTGATCCATTGCTGCCACAAACTGTTTCATGAGACCCAATCTGATATGGAATGGAGGGAGGTTAACTTCCTTGTGATCCACGAGAGGTGTGTGTTCAAGGTTGGGCTGTCCGACTGTAAGTGTACTATTGGATGGCAAGTTTCTGTGGTTCTTGTCATCGTGACTGTTTCACATAAAAATAAACCACATGTGCTTTGTGAACCCGATCTGCATTCATAGCAGAAGAGCCACAGTCTTCAAGTCACCGCAGATATTCCAAAGTGCTCCGAGTACTTATCCAGCTTTATAATAATTTCCATTATTTCGAAGGTCGTCTTTATTCCCACGGCATGAACAATTGAGGTTGACGGTTTCTTGTCGCCGTTGTGCAGCTTTCAGACTACTTGAGCTAGAATCTATGAAAAGTCGCCACTCTTCTGTGACGTATTTACTAACCAGTTCGTTCATAAGTCATGCCACGTCGTGATGCACGTGAAGAAAACGCACTGTTCAACTGTGTAGTAAGTTACAAAACGAAAATGTCACTGTAATGCCTCTCTGGTGTAAGTACCATTCCTTCAGTCTGCAACCGAACAGTTCAGACTTCTTTCGACAGGCACAAATCGCGAACCAGATCGTCCAATTCAGCTTGGCTGATTAAAAGTAACTTTCCAATTTCACTTTTGGGGGTGTAAGTGTATACTTGGTTTCCATAACGTGGCGCATGAGAGATTTGTCTTCACGATGGAATATGGCACAGATTTTCATGTCTTTCTCGATCGTGACGCCAGATGTCGCATGTTCACGACCCATCAAGCAGTACTGCAGATCAAGCCACATCTAGCGGCACGACCAAGAAAGACACGAAAAGCCGTGCCATATTCCCTCGTGAGGACAAATCCCTCACGCGCCACGTTACAAAAACCCTAGTATAGTCAAAACTTCTGCTGACTGTCTGTATACTCTGTATCACTGTCTTCGTCTTTGTATCGACCGCAGAGGGAACTGGCGCTGGGTAGTCTGAACCATGCACCACAGGCTTTAAAGCAGACTGAGAATCAATAGGTTTTTTTAATTGTTCTTGCAATACCCGGATATCCTCTTCATCCAGAAATACTAATGGGAGTGGTGGATCCTTCTGCTCCCACGAAATAATGGAAATAGCAAAAGGCATTCCACTTCGCTTAGCGTTTAACCAAGTGTTGGATTAGGCTGGAGTAGCACACAGGCAGCAGAGGGGAGGTGCCCAGGATTTGGTTTGATCCCCGATTTCACATCTGAAGAAATTTTTGTAGCCAATACGCAACCGCTTGGACATTCTTGCCACAAAAAATAACAAAAGCAATCCGGATTGTTTACACAATTACGCCTATTCGTCTATTGTTTTCCGAATGCACCTTCGTCGTATACGAAACCACTACCACTTGAACGAGTCCTACTGTAACTTATTTGATATCTCAGTACCACATTAGCCCGAACTACACCGTTACTTTCTCCGAACACTGCCGGAAGTACCGGCAACATCGCATAACCGCACGTTGGAGGTTGTGGTCAGGCTTGAACTTATTTGTCAAAGTTTTGACTTTTGCATACGTATTTCGCTACTGAGACATAAGCTAAAATGATATTAGTATATGCATTTACCTATATAGGCTTGTTAATATAGCTTATATATTAGCCCACATATAGTCTAATTTATAAATACCGTACAACTTCACGTAACTATATAACTCATAACTAAATATGGACGTGATACGAGAGTTCTAACTGCAAATTCGGAATCAGCGCACCCGAATTCATTAAAACCACTTCTATTTTCTCCAGTAGCAAATTCATTGTCGCGTAGTGTCAGGGCAAGAGAGGGCGGGGTGATCACTCAGTGAGAAGTCATTCAGTTTCCGTCTAAAAGATATTGCACTGATGCATTGAATGAATGAATAAAATAATCGAAAATGAATATATGAATGGAAATTAAAATATGAATGATGAATGAATGAATGAATGAATGAATGAATGAATGAATGAATGAATGGATGGATGGAGTGGATCACTGGATTACGTTAGTTAGAATAAAAGTATGTAAATTAAACTTAAGATTATACTAATTTGTATTGTACTTAAATATTGGTAGAAATTCAGTTAGTGATCCGATTCGTTCACTAGATCTGTGAATTCGGTTCTGAGAATGTAATTCGCGGCACGCTCACAGTGTGCGCGGCGGACGTACTTACCCGTGGAATTCTGACGCTTCGCTACGCGTGTCCAAGTTGAGAACGAAGCTCGGGCCTTCGGCCCACGCTTTAACATAAAAGATCCTTGGGTCTATCCAACGAACAATTACCAACGCATTTTGTGTGAAGAATCGCCTTAAAAATCATTTGGCGAATATATGTTCTTAATATGTTGCAGTAACACCAACACAGAAACCTTCCGAAAGAAGAAACAAAGAAACCGCGCAAAACAATAATGGCAACATTTAATTATATTTAATTTACTCTCTTTTCGCAAATCTGTACAAAATCCTATTTAAATTTTCCAAAGGAACCTTCCGAAAGGAGAAACAAAGAAACCGCGCAAAGAAACAATGGCACCACTTAATTATATTTTCGTTTCTTTTCGCAAAGTTGAAAAAAATCCCATTTAAATTTTCCATCATACGCTCATACACAGACATCAACAAAGTAACCTTCCGAAAGAAGAAACAAAGAAACCGCGCGTACCGCTCAAGGAGATTCATTCTGTCCGTTTGTTTTCCGTTTCCGAGCAGGTAAACGAATCGGATCACTAACTGCATTTCAGCCTAAATATTATGTATTGCATAGTAGATAGTAAAATGTGAAATGCTTGAACTGCAAAAGCTGCTTTTCTATTAAAATGTATTATGAGTTTTTCTTTCACTCAGGTGTTTTTATAAGTAGTTCTAAACTAGTCCATTTGCTTCAGAAAACTGGAAATTATAGCTGTTCAACCTTTACCTATGTTTTTATTATCGTGTGAATCACAGCTAAATTTTTCATAAAGGCGTTGGCGGGTCAAATAAATTCTTGCAATGGGCTTCATTTCTGCACCAGATGGATCAAAAAATGGGGAGTCCTTGCTGTTTGGAAATGATGATGTAATTTGTCGGATAAGTTCATTCCTCGTTTCCTGTCCTTTAGACTGCAACCAAAATAATTATGAAATTGAACATTGAAGTAAAAAATTATGCTTTTAAGCAAATAAATTCAGGAAGTACATACGTAGTATGTTATGCCATCATTTGTACCAGCATCCCATGGATATAAATCAAATTTAACATTTTCAATCCAACTACAATTCTTCAAACATAGTTCTAATCCTGATATTCCAACAAACCAGTCTGGAGATGGATCTATCAAAATAAAAATGAAATACGTGAAAATGTTAAATTTTTGTTACAATAGTATAAGTACTAGCCAAGAATTCTGTAATGAAAACTGGGTAACTACAGTTAGACATAAAAAATTTAAGTAATATTGATATTTCACTTAATTTATAAACGTAAAAACATATTTACATTTTATTCTGTAAAATAATGTCGAAAAAACCTACCTATGTGTGAAACTATGGACATTAAATGATGATCTCGATCAACTCGGAAAACTGCAAAGGTTTTTCCTGTAACATTTGGCCAACCTATCCCTCTAGCTTTGATTATTGTGCGTATATGCTGACTCTGAAATTCAAAACAATCAACACAACAATGACTCAAATCAAACTACATACTTCATAGGAATCATTCATTAGGTGCCAGAATCAACAGCTCACCACAAGAAATTCACATATCATGTGGGTATCCACATTATGTTACTACAGTTTCCAGATGGTGTTATACAATTAAAATCGATTCAAAAATTTCAGTACCAAGTAGAAACGTTTATGCTGCATAAAATATTCTATACAATTAGAGACTATACCGAGCATAAAAACCAAAAATATTTATTTTAATAATGACTATTGCATGTGAAAAAGATTTTGTTATTAAGAATGGTAAGCTTACATTGTCCTTTAATTCTTTTTCCAGTGTTCGAGTAGTACCATTTTCTGCCACTTGGCGTAAACCAGGAGATGCTGCTTGCAGGTATTTCCAGAAACTGTAGTTAGCTGCGTGAGAGGCTCCAATTACATCACTAAAGCGTGTATCCCAACTTTTTGGGAAGTCCTTTGGATGTGAATGTCGAGACCACAAACCTTCAAATGTTAACTGCCAAAGAGTTAATTTCAATTATTTAATTTCAATTCATTTTATATAAAAAATTGTACTAATGAATTAACCAACAAGCATTTGTCATCATTACACCATTATTCAGTTTTGTAAATCGTTATGTGAACTACAACTTTTATTCGTAAATTTGTTCGAAAATTTGTTTTCTATTATGAATTATTACTCACTATTTAACAGTAATACATTTTACTTATCTGATTATTAAACTACATTTTATCTCTTATATAATTAGAATAAATAGCTAAATCAATAATTTCTTTTGAAGCTATTCAAGTGAACAGTGGGATAAAAAATATAAATTACAATACCTTTTTGTAGTGTAAAATGTGAAATAAATGAGAATTTGAAATAAAATTTAAGTAATTCCATAAATTGTTTCTTTAAAAAAGTCCAATAATTCTACTTACTTCATACTTTGCTTCATCACAGGCACAGCAAGGATCTTGCACTTCAGGTTGCCTATTGTAGACCATTCGCTCTTCTTCACAAATTGTAAGAGACAAAAATTCATCATCCATATACCACTTACTAGTATCTTCAACAACAGTAGCCCTGAAAATATTAATTCCTTTTTATATCCATCTTCATCACATACTCAGGAGATTCTGTTACTTCTGAGAAATTAGTATTTGGTAGTATTATCATCTTGATAGCATTTATTAAAGAAGAAAGATTTTATAGTATTTTTTTATGCGATTATCTTACAATTTAGTTTTGAAAAATTAATTTCTTAAAGAAGAGACTATGAAATGAAAACTCGTTCACTCTAAACTTTAAATGGATTTTTAAATCTGATTTATATTAATTACATTGTAAAAAATATAAAAGACGTTCCTATTTTGGATTTTCGACGAGAGGATTTGCTTCGGAAAGGCGAGGGGTTAGGAGACCTGCTGTATAGGCAACTTGCCATACACATGTGCTGATATTCATAGGCATCGCTACTCTCCTCCTCGAGCCTGCTTTTTCTCTACCAATCTTCGGTCTTTCCGCTTCAATCTGAACAGTAGCTCTGTTAAATTCATCGCGTTGATTCAGGAAAATTGTGAATGTCGCTTAGTGAAGAAAGGAGTGGCGTTGGACCTGTGGTCCGTAAATATTAGAGAAGTAAGAAAATAAAATTAGTGTGTCGAAAAAGGTAATTAAAATACTAATTAATGGAGAACCATGAAATAGATTGGAACGTTGTCAGATAATGTTAGCTAATTTTATTACATTATTTTACAAATAATGTCTAGAATGTTTTTAAGTAATACGCTGTACAGTTCCAAGCAGAGTTTTCTAATAGCGGTGGCAAACAAGGAAAGCGTTGTGGACTTCAACGATTGATTTACTCAAGAGTTTACGTTACTGAATATTAAAACTTTATTATTTAAAACTTTTTAGATGATCCAAGATATTGATCTGTTAGTGAATATTGGCCTTACTAAGTGTTTACACTGAAGTCGCCAGCGTAATTAGATCGTTCCTGCTATATCATACATGAACAGTCTAGTTGTAGATAGGTACCGATTGTAGGTCTGTAGGCGACCGAAATGAACAGGGAATGATTACAGCAAAACAAATGAATATCAGAAGTGATAATGAATAGAAAGTATCAATCGGGCAAATAATATAAATCGATCATTGTAGGACTAGAAGGGTACAAGGCTACTGAAAATTGGATTTATTGACATTTTCACAAAACTGCTCGAGATTTCGGAAATTCCATTGACCAGTTGGTTAAAAATTGTTCACTCTTTCTTTTTACGTGAACACTTGTTTAAAAAGGATTTTGCTCGATAAAGCGCCATTTTATCATTACTAAGCAAATATTATCTGCAAACAGACTATTGTTCACTTCCAAGTGCGTGCAAGTTGAAAGAGTTTGTGCTTACGTCATCCACGAAGATGGGGATAGGAATCTCGAAATTCACTCCGCGCGACCGATATCTCATTCCGTACGTCTACCACGGAATGAATTCGTGCGCCGTTTAGTAATCATTGACGCAATTTATTACTGAAGATACTCGAAAAAATTTTAAAGAAATAAAGTAAAAAGTTGAGCCGGATGAAAATTTGAAAGAAAATTTAAAATGCCTTTTTATTTTAATGCTGAACAAGTGAGAAAGACAAGAAGCATCAGGTGAAGCGGGAAAGGGCCCGATTGCGCTGACCGATTTTTATCAAACCGGACAAATTCAAAAAATCAACAGAACGCTCGAGGCGCCACGGGACCGCCGCGCCGTAGAACTGAAGCGGTGGGCATGGTTGTTGGATCGTCGATCACAAAGGATATGAGCTTGATCGATCAATCCACTCCAGCAGGCATCGTCCCACGTGGGACAAGCTCTAAGCTTCCGACCGGTCTCCCGACAACTGTGGTAGTGAAGTGCATGTACGTGCAAGTGGTGTAAGTAAGGGGGCGAGGATAGGACAAGAAAGAAGAAGGAAAGATCGCGTGCGGTCCGTGGCCCGTTTGTTAGTGTACTGTTCCGGCATTCGCCTAGTGTTGATCGGAGAAACCACGAAAAAATTACTGATCAGAGCAACCAGCTGCTAGAATTCTCCAGAAAGCGATTGTTCTCGACCTGGCGGGGCGGGGCGGGGATGAGCGTGGAGGGAAGGGAGAGGGGAGGGGGAAGGGGGGCTGGCGGGGGAAGGGAGGGGTGGTTGGAAAGAAGGAGGAGGGGAGGATGAGGGAGAAGAGGTGGGGGAGGGAGGGGTTGGGAGGGGGGAGGGAGGGGTTGGGAGGGGGGAGGGAGGGACGGGGCGCTTACCGGAAGATGACGCAGCTGCTCCCGGCAGGCGGAGCGCGCCACAGCACCTCCACCGAGTCCTTGAGGCGGCCCGACGTCTGGCGCACGCTGTTGGCGCATTCGCCGAACGTAATGAGCGAGTCGCCACCCGTCGTCAGGTTGCCCACGTGCTGCGAGCCGCTATCGTCCCACTTGGGCTCCAGGTACAGCGTGAACACGCGGAACGTGTTCTTGGAGGTGGGGCCGTGCCGCGCGCCAAACAGCTTCACTGCGCAGGACCAACACAGAGCAATGTTAGGAGATTTTACTCGCAATAAAAATAAATCTTCAGTTACACCTATACGTAATCGACAGCTGATCAGCCAAAAATAATTTAATCAATCCGTCAAAAACAGCAGCCAAAATATTTTCCTTATGACCTTACATTCCCCCATTCCCTTACAATTGAACCAACAACCTGTACAATGGTACCCTCATAACAAATCGATAAAATACCTAGGCCTTTTCTTAGACACCCGACTCAGTTGGAAAAATCACATCGACAATAAACTTATAATAAACCAATAATCAATAACCAATAAACCAATAATCAATAGCTCTGCTTAAATTACTATACAATACCACCTTACTGCTTTACAAAACTATCATACGACCACTACCTTTATAGGCATTCCCAGTATGGATCAACGCTGCCAAATCGAATACCACAAAACTCCAAATAGTCCAAAATCAGTTTCTTTGCACTATTACGAATTCTCCATGGTACATCTCCAATGAACAGCTTCATAAATAATCCCAGTTAGAACCAAAAACCACACATTTTGTTATCCACTCACGTCTTCTAAAACATTCTAAATATAAAATTTAATTTACTATCGATAATTACTCCCATATATTTCATTTTGTATACCCGTTGTATTTTCTTTAAGTCAGTTGTGAATAATTTAGGCAAGACATACAACAAATTGTTTATCTCCAAAATATTTGCGAAAATATTAAACCTTTTTATTACAGAGCAAACGTTTATTGGTGATTGTGCACTGCAATAATTATAAGCATTTATAAACAAAAATGTTTTATAGAAAGCGGTTCCGTTAGTCAATTTCGAGTTTCTAATTCTCGAACTTCTCTGTTAAATCCTTTTAGTAAATCCTTGTGGTATCCTTTTGTCAAAATAAAAAAAAATCAAACCTTACCCTAAATTATATTTTAAAAAGTAAAGCATTCACTTGTTTCTCTGCTCCCACATCCAAATAGTCGCGGACACACCCAAAATGGAAGCATATCAAATTCGAGCCTGAACTAAAAGGAGTATCCTCGAAATGTAATATTACGTGTCCCGCAAAATGACAAAATAGCGTTGCAAATTCACACAATGGGCGTTTTCCTGTGAGAATGGGAGCTGGAGGCGCGAGAGGCGCCGTGTGACGTCATTGCCACATCCGCGCTATTTGGCTGTATGCGCGGTCAACTATGGCACGGACCTTGTTACGCTAAGCTGAACAGCAATTTGCTAGTTTTCCGCCAGATCATCCAACCGGATCCAAAATCTCAAAGGCAGCTTTTAAATGAGAGATAATTTTTGAGAAATTTGATATCAAAACTAGCTCATTGCCTTTGCACTGAAAATCTGCAAGGGAAACCAAAATCTGTTCGTGTCCACAAGCGGTTTGATTTGAATCGGTTCTTGCCACGTTTTAGGTGGGAATAAGATGAATGTGAATTATAACTCTTTGTGAGGTTATAAAGGATCTTTCAAACTCAAACTTTGCAAAAATTCAGAAAAAAAGAATTTTGGTAAATGATGGAATGAGCTGTTTGATAGCGAACAACCAATTTCAAACGTTTGTACACGAGATGTGGATTTTCCGTATTTATTAATACGTAGTATACTACAAAATATAAACATATAATCACTCATGCATGCAAGTCTGTGCAGCTCTCACTAGCGTATGTTTCAACTTCACGCTTTCACGACGCCTTTCCATCGTTCCTTTCCTTTTGTGTAGTATTTGATGTTAAAGTAGTTGTTTGCCTTGTTCTCCGATTTCAGAATTCAAAAAGCCCGGCATTTAATGTTCCGTGTTTTCCTTTATTGGTTAGATTATTTCATCATTATGATGTTTCTGTTTCTTTAGATTACTCTCAAATTAAATTATACATCTTATTGTTATTACTAATTGAAATAATGAGCTTCTGTCAGCAATTGAGAGGATTTATCCAGTTTAAATTATATGTTACAGGATGTAGGTGAAGCATAATATTCAAGCATCTTAGATTATCTTGAATATTATTTCGATACTGTATTATCACGTAGCATTGACCCTGACGTCGAGACTAATATATCGAGCAAAAATAACGTTTTAGCGTTCCCACGAAAAACATTAGTAATGTTTTCAAATCTCAGAATGCATTAAGAAAGTTAATTGATTAATATGTACCAAATATACTTCTTTTACTTTGAGTATTGCCTCCAGTTTATAAAATTGAGTAAGCTTTGAGCTGTAACACTTCTAAAATGGAATATCTTTTGTAAGAACAGTCTAGTTTGCAAGAAAAGTCTCAATCGCAAAGCAAACTAAAATGCCATACGTGGCTCTCGGTGTCTAGAATCTAATAAGTCGAAGAGGGCGAGTGTCAGAGAAATTTCCTTAACTTGTCTTCATTTAACGAAATTCAATTATTAAGATGTTTGCTAGGTGAAGCAACAAAACCCACTTTAACATTAGTTAGATTTAATGTTTTGTTCATTATTACTGTTGAAATGACAAAGGTAAGCGAAACATTCACATTCACAATGCACATAACAGGGAGATGCAAAATGTTTTAATTACTACTATGCTTTATTCTTGGAAGATCAGGTTTGTGATGATAGAAGTACTTTTTGTGCAATTATTGAAATAAAATAATGTGTAACGACTCGCAGGTTGCAAAACAATATTAAGAAGAATGATGATATTGGAAATGAAAGTGATGAGAGGTACTAAGACCGCATTATTTTTGTGTTCCTGTATGAACTGGATAATGAATTAGGAAGGAATAAAGGTACACAAATTAATTAAATTCTATTTTGTGAATTAATAATTCATTTGAATACATGCTAGGAGATGACTGAAACAGTTATTTAAATAACAAAACTAACATAAATATTTGTTATTAATGAACATAAAATAAAAATATATGTATTAGTAAAATTATACGTTTCTAACTGGATGGAAGAGCTCAAAAACAATTAGACACTTGAGATTGAAAGATTGAATTCGTTGTGATTGAATTAAGTGAATGAAAGTGATGCGCTGTTTCGCAAGCTACAGGGTATCAATGAGATTAGATGAGAAAGGAGCAGTAAATACAGCTGCTAGAGTAATCCAAATTTCATCTGCCGGAATTCACGGACAAGCCATAAAATTAAATATTCAAATGTTTATAGTGTACAAAAGCTAAATTTATGTGCAAACGCTATTGTCACAAACTTTCAGCACTAAAAACCAATATTTACTCCATATTTTCCAGATTTACTCGAAGAACTAGTTATGAAGTAACGTCGATAAGCAAGAACTTTAGAAAGATATGCATGCTTCTATCTTAAACTTGCATCTATCACCTTGATAATCTTAATTAATTTTATTAATCTATTGTGAATGATAGAACTGGAAGTTGTATAAAGTAGCATTTTCCTCCTTTGAAACGAGTGAATTCACGTCCCAGCACTCCCAAGACTGCCGCGGAGACGTAAGTTACAGAATCGTTACGCCAAACGTCTAATGAAACATTCTCTTGGAAAGGTTCTCCAAAAGAGAAGACTCCAGTGGTAGAGCAGCGCTCCCCGCTGCAAAGAACTGAACCGAGAGCTCAAGTCTGCACAAGTTTCGCGCTGCATCGCCCCTGCCGCCCGAAGGCATTTGTTCCAGCCCAATTCGCTCCAGGCTCTGCAGGCAAAGCTGGCCCAGCGACGAGAGAAAGATATGGCGAAAATGTCCAAATTCCGGTATATTGAAGTAGCAATTCGTCGTCAGGCAAATAACTTGGTTGTGTTCAGCCACTGTGTGAAGAAAAATTCTAGCAGATGGCTGCTCTGATCAGCAGTTTTCCGCGGGCTCTCTGAACAATACCAAGCGAATACCTGAGCAGTACATTAAAAAAGGGCCAAGGACCGCGCGCCACTTATCTAATCCTCTATTCTGTCTTATCCTCTCTCCTTACTCTCACACACTTACATGCAAGACTCTACAAATTGTGTCGGGAGACCAATCGGAAGCTTAGAGGTTGTTCTGGATGGGGAGGTGTCCGCTGGGGGAGATACCTGGAGGCGCAAATCCCCAGCAAACTGACGTACGGGATGCTCCGGATCTTACGCTCTAGAGCGGGATGGACCAACTCCCGCGATAAAGCATTCACTACACTAGCGGGAGTTATGACCACAGCAGTTGATGATCCCGGAAATGTCAATTAATCGAAAGGCAAAAACGGTGTATGAAATATTTTAACAAATTACTTTACTGTTCTCAATCCATAAAATGGCGTTTGTTAGAGGATATGACTCAGGAATAAAGTGAAATGTGAAGTACATACTAGATTTCCAGACCTGAGAATATACGAAAAATTGAAGAAAAACCCTCGTAAATGAATACAGATACGAGTATAATGCTGAAGTCGCCTCTGACATCTGTTCGTAGATTTAAAAGTATGTGGTGCAAGAAGATATCGTATTGCGCAATAAAATTGAAAGGTGTACTAAGATTTTATTAAGCTCCACGGATAGCTCTCTGGTCAGCTTATTCGCTTTCCATGACCGATCCCGGATTCGATTGCCGGTCGGGACGGATTACTGTGCGCTTTCCTTGCAATCTGTTTATATGTAACAACAAGGAAGCTCACTTTTCAGGTTGAGAAGACCAGAATACGACTTGTGATGTTTTCGTTCTAACAACACGTACCCCTTAACCCATGGCCGCAAAGCCGGGAGCCCATAGGTCTTGGCCCAGTAAGAAGATGTGCCAGTAAAGACAGACTAAGATTTTATTGCAACTTTGTACCAGCATGGAAAGAACTTTATTCGATACCTCCTAATTATCGAACGATAAAGTTTTGATATACTGCAATATACAGAAAATATATTGCAATCAGACAGCGGTGTAGGGTAACAATTACTATCAGGCGATGTAGTGTGAAATATTTTTTAATAAGTTCTGTTGTGGAAGGTGAAATCCTTTTCCAGTAGAATGGATTCCAATCCTAAGATCTCAACGAAAAAAAAATGGCCAGGCAAAAAACAATTAAAGGATTAAATTATTCAATTATTTACTGAGTAACATATGGTTTACATAAAACAATGAGTCACACTAACAAGATTTTAAATTCAATACCGAATCGTAAATGGCCATTTTTCCGAATCCTTGAATTCATCGGTTGAGAATAGAGAATAACTCGTAATTGTAACAAAGCATTGAGAATTTCCCGTGTCGACATCTGAGAATGCATCATATGCTATACCTTTCAGTTAAAAATTGGCAGAAGTGGATAATATGTTATTTGCTAATAGTTTACATGAACAGCGGCGTCAGATTGTCTTGCCCTTTAAGCTTGTGTGAACAACTTTTCGACCCGCCTAACGGGTGCGTGTGAAGGGTTGCCTATTGCTCAGGGGCGCTGAGATGTGGCGCTCTTTTGCTCCTACCGGGCGACGAGGGAACTACTGGTTGAAGGAACACAAATGACCCAACAAGCAGGCCTAAGGAAATAATGCGACAGCATCAAAAGGCAAGATGACATTCCGGACTTACAAGAAATAACTGCATGTCCGGAAGCTTTTAAGGGTTAGCTAAGAATCTGCAGATTGGAAGTTGCAGTAAGGGTCAGATAGGCCCGCAAAATAAAAACAGTATAACATCAAGAACTATACTCAATTTTTAAACAATTATAAGAATATATTCAGAGTTGAACAAAGTTCTCAGAACCTGGCCAGAGTCTTGTGCAAAAATTGGATTATGCACGTAATGTCACTAGGCTAAATTGACTGAAACATGCAATCCATCCACTGTCTCCAATGATAAATATTAAAGTCATTTCCACCCAAAAAGTTTATACAGAAGTTTTTAAAATGATGGTCAAAGAATTTCCGAATTATAAGCAATCAATATCTAAAGGTATACATTTCATTCCACTACCAGACACGAAAGTTAAACATGTTTTTAACCAGGAAAATTTGCATGTAATTAAATATAGTTTAAATTTCCATAGTGAATTTACTGCAGTAAAAAATTGGAAATTAAAAAAAAACAGAAAATGTAATGTCTGAACGACGTAGAAAAAAGTATCAAATATTCACAGAATTTCCCCTTGTAAAATTCGTGTCAACGTTCCGAATGCAAAAATGAAAGATCAATATATCCACCACACATGCCCACTGTTAATGTGTTTTTTCCAAAAACCTGTTTCAAACCGATTATAAAGTACCTTCGTTTGGAGAGAGAACCTTCTAAAATAAAATTAAAAAATGGATGAGTTATTTTACAATAGGATCTATCTCCAATAATTTACTGTAAATATTTCAAAATGTACATGTATTATATTTTACCAAACTATGAAATATATTATTAATTAGTCATCTGAATTTGTTCCAAGAGTCATTTTTTTCCCCAACGTAACTGACAGTGTGCTTTTCCGCCTCGTAACTTTTAAACTTGATTTTCTCTTTTCTTGTTTAAATGGAGAATACTTAAAGAACTAGCGCGTTTTAAGAGGAAGTGTTTGTATATAGTATTGAGTCTCACTACATAAAAACGACAAAATCTTGTTCTCTTCAATATATCGCGAAACTTGCTCGACGTGTTTTTAGTGCTGTCACTACTGCTTTGTTCCTCGCCTGACAGTTAAACCACTCCCGGCGCTGTTCGCATAACCGTTCTGTTTCCGCTGCCACTCCCCTCCTCGCCGACTAGTTTACTCATGGCCTCTCACTCGTTGCTGCCGACCTGCCATCAACTCGTCCACTGATCCGGAGTTGATTAAATCCCGCCACTCCCCTTAACTACCGAGCAACCTTCTCCGTTGCGAGTGACGGCCGAAGTTTGTGCGGCAACGGAAGCCGCGAGAGTTGTAGGTGCAGGCGTGCCCAATGGGATAGAGTTTGGCAGCGGGAGAGGGTGGCAGCCGGGGAGAGGGTGGCAGCGGGTGAGAGGGTGGCAGAGGGCGAGAGGGTGGCAGCGGGTGAGAGGGTGGCAGAGGGCGAGAGGGTGGCAGATGGCGAGAGGGGGGTGGTGGGGGAGAGGGTGGCAGCGGGGGAGAGGGTGGCAGCGGGGGAGAGGGTGGCAGCGGGGGAGAGGGTGGCAGCGGGGGAGAGGGTGGCAGCGGGGGAGAGGTCAGAAGTGGGGGAGAGCGTGACAACGGGTGGAGAGGGTAGTAGAGGGGGTGAGGGTGACAATAGAGAGGTAATGAGTGGCAGTGGATTACAGAGTGGCAGCGGATTACAGAGTGGCAGCGGATTACAGAGTGGCAGAGAGGTAGAGGGTGGCAGCGTGAGGATGGTGGCAGAGGATGGTGGGAGCAAGGTAGATGGCAGCGGGGTAGAGGGTTCGCTGGGAGCGGTGGGAGCGGCGGGGGCGGCGAGTGCGGTGGGGGCGGCGAGTGCGGTGGGGGTGGCGAGTGCGATGAGGGATAGCGAGCTCAGGGGAAGTAAAAGCGAAGAGGTTCTCGCCTTGAAGCCCCTCCAGAAAGAGAATATTTTAAACTTTTATTTTTCAATTTTCGTTGCTGAGACAGAGCGCAGTCTTTGTTTCCGCACGAATTGGCGAAGGTCGAGGAAAGTAGGATGCTCTCACGTTATTACTATATAAATAGCGAGAGATGGATTTCCTGTTACTAGAAAATAATTCTAGAAACGACGAAAACATGAAATAATCCTTCACCACAGTAAGAATTTGATGTTACGATTAAACAAATAATATTGAAGAATGTCATCGGATGTTTAATTGATTAGAGTTCCGGGCGAGTCAACTGCTAAGGTCATTAGTCCTCTGTCGCGCATGCTTTTATCGAGGAATGTGGCGATGATTTTTTTTCCGCCGGATGGCGAGATCCATCACCGACCTATGTCGGCTTGAGGGGGTTTTCCTCAACCAGTTATCTTTTATCAGCGGGGCAACGTTTTAGCCGGAACAAACTCTAAGGTCTCGACTGGCCTCCCGAAAAGTGTGGTAGTATAGTCCACGTAAGTATGTGTAAATTAGGGGTGAGGACAGGACAAAGAAGAGGAAGGAAAAATCGCGCGAGGTCCATGGCCCGTTTGTGAGGACACTATACCGGAATTCGCCTGGTTTTGATCGGAGAAACCACAGAAAACTAATTATCAGAGCAACCGGCCGCTAGAATTCTCCTCCAGACAGCGACTGAATTTGACCTAGTTGAAAAGCTAGTGGTGAAAATCCAGCCACCACTCACTGTCAAATTTGGGCAATCTAGTTGGAAAAAAATATTATCTTCGTAACCATACGTCGTATTTTTGTGAAATTTTGTACACATATACTTAAAAAGTGTCTTCTTAGGCTCGTATATTTTGAAAGTGTGGGGTGGAGGTTAACACTCTAGTACACGCGCTTTTGTGTATAACCCATCTTCACGCGCTCAGTCTGAATGACCGCGTGTTCCTCGAGACGAAAAGAGGCGAGCACAATTCCACTTGTTTTCTCCACTTGATTCATTACTCTTCTCAATGCGACATCACGAGTCTGTCTTTTCGTCTACAAGAATACTGCAAAATATGCGATAAACGGCATTTGTAATCAGGATGCGAATCAGAGCTGCTGGACTGTGGACATGCGGTCTTTCATACGCCTCGTGTTCTCCTGTTTGCTTCGTTTTGAAGGACATTTTGGAGTATCACTGCGCTTTTTTTAACTTACTAATATTTAGTGTGAAATTTGACCTTAATGAAAACCTTAATATGCATTTTGTTTCAGCTCAGAAGAGACTGTCATGTTTGATTTAGAAGTAAAAGCAGTTTTTCTATTCTGTGAAAAAACTAACAGGGGATTTAAGTGATTGTCTACAAAAATAAAAGGGTAAAATTAGTAATTTTCGCAGTTAAATGTATTTAAAAATCTGCGTATAAGGGAAAACAAGAACACGGACAACCAGAGGGAAAACAATAACTGGATTCGTCTGTGCTGCGGAGTCGAACGATTTTACATCCAACGTTAATGCGAGAGCCTGATCCAGCGTCAGTGACGCCTGGTCTTCAATAAGCACGTTCTAGTCTTCTGAATTGTCGTACCTCTACTCGGCGATGCAGCGATAAGTTCTTTAAGTATTGACGTTGAATCTCTTTTACCTTTTTTAGAAAGTTCATTTCTGCGGCTAAACTGATCTCCGCAGTGCTGGATTGTACGATGTGCTATACTTTCATTTTTTACCTTTTGACCACACGCACTGAAAGGTTTTGTTAGATGGCCAGATCCGGCTGTAGGTGTATCTAGTTTTGATGCACTCGGAACATTTGAGGGAAAATGAAATATTTTCATTCAGCGAAGGAAAAGTGACCAAAAATCGCTGTTGATGCCTTGCTAGCCCCTCGCATTTGGCATTCTTAATTATCTGTTTAATGTCCTTTAAGGCAGTTTCCAAAAATTCAATTTCTTCCAGTTCTTGAACAACATGCGCGAAATAGCATCAAATAGCATCAAACTCGAATTCTTCGAGTTCCTGACCCTATTTCAAAAAGAGCATTTCGGGAAAATAAGACCTCCGTTCTATTAAGTGTAAATAAAAATTGATGTGTAAGTTTACGCAGATTTTTTTGATTACTTGAATACCCGAAGTTACCAGCTTTATTATAAACACAGCTTCGAAGTGAAATTAGGTGAAATACTATGATAAAACCTTACTCAAAGTTCAAAAATCTTTGTCACTTCAAAAAAAAAAAACAAAAAAAAAAAAAAAAAAAAAACACTCAGCTTTTCAGTATTTCGTGAGTGGATGCAGATTAATAATGAATAATTAAAACTATCACTTAAAAGAAAACATATACCATCCAATAACAAATCGGACTTTCAGCAGCACTTACGAGGCACACACTTCGAGTAAACTTGATGTACAGAAGCGCATTATTGGGACCGCACGCCGCCGTGAGAAGTTCGAGCAAGTTCGGACATGAATCACCGCTCTTTTTGTGGATTTCTTTTGGATTTCTCGGAAACATATCGTCGTTGTCGGATACCATCGACATTCTACTATCGATTGATTTATTGATTGTTTAGTGATTCCGAGCGCGTCAACTACTAATAGTCATTATTCCCATAAAAGTAGTGCGTGTTTTTGCTCTGGAGGTGGCGGTTCTCTTCCCCTGCTGGGTGGCCAGATCCAGCGTCGACGTACCGTCGGCTAACGGGGTTTTCCTCAACCAGGTATCTCCCACCAGCTGGGCACCGCCCCAGCCGGGACAAGTTCTAAGACCCCGACCGGTCTCCCGGCATGTGTGGTACTGTAGTGAATGTTAGCGGTGTGTAAAGGGAAAGAGGATAGGACAAGGAATATGAAGGAAAGATCGCGTGCGGTCCGTGGCCCCTTTTGGTACGGTACTGCTCCGGCATTCGCCTGGTGTTGAACGGAGAAACCACGGAAAACTACCGATCAGAGCAGCCGGCCGCTAGAATTCTCCTCCAGACAGCGACTGGATTCGATCTAGCTGAAAAGCTAGTGTCGAAAATCCTGCCGCCGTCGGTACTCGAACCTAGGACCTCACGGCCAGAGGAGCTGCAGTGACATCAGTTGATGCACTGAGCCACCGCTGACAGTTCTACTATCGAGATATATTAAAAAACATCTCTTTGAATTACTTAAAATGCCCTGAGTCAGCTTAAACCGGCCTTAGAATGTTCTAAAAATGAAATGTACTACAATACATAGCATGATTTTTTATGATCATCTACTTTTTGGTTTTCCTAATCTATCTTTTTGCGCTGATTTTAGATCTACTTTTAGCTTTTTTTCTATCACGTACAATGTTTTTGTAAATCGAGTTTGCTAATTTTTCATTCAAAACTAAATTTTCGGAAAGGGGATTTTTAATGAGAGGAAAATAAATTCTATTTTGGTAAATGAGGGTAGTTGGCCACACATGAACCCATTTGGCTGTTAGGTAATAAACCGTGTGTCATTATTGACATGCGATGACAATGAAATGCTGTAATATTTTGTTCGTGCAGTTTCTTTAGAAATGAGTTCAGGGGTGTTTGAATAATCCAAACATGTTCTTCTATTTTATGGCAGTCATGTAATTGTTAAGCAAAGACAGGACATTTATACTTAGTTTCGTTAAGAATGTCTATTATGCATATTTCGGTGTAAGGCTGGGCGATCAAGATAAAAGCTGTGCACCACTCAAGGTATGCCGTACACGTGTTGAGAGTCAGACTGGAAAAATGTTATAAAAAATCAATACCTTTTGCAATTCCAATGGTTTGGTGTTATGTAGAGATTGTTATATTTGTATGGTCAATGTTCCAGATCATAACGAAAAAAGAAAGAAAGTAGTAGAATATCGTAACATTGCTTCCGCCTTAGGATCAGTTCCGCATAGTGAATCTCTCCCTATTCTAATTCCACCTACCACTCTTGAAGATGTGCTACATGTTATTCAGAGCAGGTCAGAAAATGGAAGCGATAATGCTGATGATTACCGTTAGAAGATTCTGCGACAAAAGCGAGTCAAAATGAACTTAAAGATTTCACTCGTGATTTGCATCTGACAAAAGATGCTGCTGAATTGCTTGTGTCAAAACTAAAAACAAAAAATCTTCTAGTACATAGAGTAACGTTCTCTTGGCCCAGAAACAGAAAAAGAATTAATAAAATTCTTTAAAGAGGAAGGCAGTATGATTTTTACTGTGATACTGAGGGTTTAAAGAATTTCTTTAATGTCACTTGAATATCAGTGGTTATTGTTTATAGATTCGTCAACAAGTAGCGTTAACGGTGTAATTTTACATAACGGAAATTTGTTTGCCTCAATACCTGTTATCCATTCAGAACATCTTAAGAAATCTTATGAAAATATCAAAGCTATGATAAAAGTTGTGAACTATGAAATTTGTGAACTATTATTCATCAATTTGTGAGGATTTTGAAAGTAGTTGAAATATTACTTACTCAACAAACCGGCTACACAAAAATTCTACGTTGTAATTTGTGAATGGCAGAGTCCAACCAAAGGTAAGCATAGGAAAATAACAGAATGGCGTAAATTAAAGACACTCCAACCGGTTTAAAGAACGTAACGTAATCAATGAACCAATTGCTTAACTGAGAAGACACTACTACTTCCACTTCTCCACTTCACATCACGCTTGATTTAAAGAAACAATTAATTAAAGCATTTTCAAAAGATTGTAACTGTTTCCAGTACTTGATAACTAAATTTTCAAAAGTATCTTAAAGAAGATTATAAACGTAAAGAAGGGAGCTTTCTGAGCCCGCAGAATAGAAATTTAATGAAAGACAATTGTTTGAAAGTACAATGAATCCAGCGGAAAGAAGGGTATGGGTTTTGTATAAACAAGTTGTGGCTAGGAATTGAGGCAACAGCAAAGATCAAAACTACAAAATCATTGTTAAAACACTGTTGCAGAATTTTAGAAATTAGAATGCAAGATGGAATTAGAATGCAAGATGAGTGTGAAACTTCATTTTTTACATTCTCATATTCATTGTTACTAGCGAATCTTGGCGATGTCCGTGAATAACAAGGAGAACGTTTCCACTAGTACGTCGAAGAGATGGAAAAGAGATATCAGGGGAGATGAAATACAATAATGACGACTGGATTACTGTTTTATGCTAAAGAGAGACGGCACTAATGAAGTAAGACTAATGAAGAAAGAGAAGTTTCACATCAGGACTTAAGAACTTGAAACGAATTAAATGAAAAAGAGAAATTATATATATACCTACGTCTTTTGTACATGTAATATTTAAATTATTTTCATAATCATTAGCATTTCTAAATAAATAAATACCATTGTGCACTCTAATGCAATACACTTTTATTCTATGCAAGGGTACACCGAATTTATGTTTTCATGAAATCAAGGAATTTTCCTTGTTAAAGCAGTGCGATTTTAGTTCTTTGACCCGGGTGAATAAGCTGATAAGTCGACATTTTGTTGAAAATTAGATATTTATACTCCTGAATTTTCTGAAACGTTCTCTACATTTGTGAATTACCAGATAAGTTCAATTCCTTCTGGTTGGTGAATAATAGACATGTGTATTTACGAACAACACGTAAATTTCTTAAAATCAGAAACCCTAACAAGATAAGTCAAGTTGTCTGGTTATTTACGCTATATCAATGATTTGAGATAACTGATCAAAATGAAATAAGTCGAGTTGTCTCATTTTTCACGTTAGATAATTAGTTGAAATAATCACAGGAGAGAAATATGTTAATATACTTATAAGCATACTCACGTAAATATTTTTGTTGAAGAGCTCGTGATTAACCCAGAATATGCTTAACATGACCAAATCTTGCTTGAATACTAGCGGAGTGAGTTTATATGTGGGGATGGTTTAACCTTTTAACACAAAGCGGCCAACAGTGAGACGAGAAACAGTAAATTAGGAGGTGGGTGTATATTACTACCAAGATTAAGATTCCCGAGAGATCCAATTCTGCGAATTGATTAGATAAGAATGAAAATGCAGATGATGGCACCGGAAAATGCAGATCATAGCACCGGAAAACGAACATATACAGTGCGACACTGCAGATCAGACACTTGGAGAGGACGTATTTAAGAAAATACGCCATCAAAGGGTCAAAGTGTGTGGCCCTTTCAAACGCGGGGACATAGGCAGCTGCCAGTCTTATTTAAAGGAAATTAACTTAAGGAACAAAGAGTTGAAGAGGCAGACATAATAAGAAACTTTACTTTTTTCTACAAATAATACTACAATTAATTTTTACCAAAGATTATTCTTTAATATTTGGATTACAGATTAATCATAGTGATTCTGACAAAGATGGTTGGCAATATGTTGTCAAGTCAACGAATAAAGTGTCTCATTTTTCATTGTAATGTTAATTAAATTAGTTAATTTTTCCTGATTCTTTCCATAATTTAGTAAGCTTTCGTAAAAGTATACTTGTAGAATCTTCAATGCCTGTCTATTGGAGTAGCCCATTTGTAACTTGAAACTGTTGTTTTCGCGTTTATTGGCAAGGAAATTTCAAATATTTAATCAATCAATTAATTCAAACCATTTTTTATATATTTATATGAAGATATATGAATTTTATATGAAAGGGCTTACGAAGATTTTTTGTGCATTATTGGAGAATTTAAGGCGAGAACTCTGAACGTTGGACAACTATATTTTTTACATCAATTTGGTGTGAAACACATTCCCTACAATAAGTCTTGTTGACTTTTGCCACTGTTGCACCGGATAAACGAAACTACCACGAATACAACTAAAACGCGTTATTATCAAGGATCAGCTCGTCCCAGCCTAGCCCATTCCATCCTCGGGACTCAGGCCCCACAATTCAGCCGCGACTCTGTGTGACGTCGCTCAGGACCCGCTTCCATTTTGCTCCTCCTCCCCCGCCCCTCCCCGTTTCCACCCACTCCATCGCAACGCGACTCGCCGGCTGTGCGGTGTCAACATGCGCAGGGCACACAGAAACAAGTGATAAATCCGAGCGAAGCCCTCGGCAGGGCGGTGGGTGCGGCGCGTTTCAAACACACAACACGCGCGCAGAGCGGCGCGACAGGCACTCGACAGCAATCAGTGCAAAGTTAAATTGTCGCTAATAAGAGCATTTTAATGGGATTGATCGATGATGTGTTGTTTGCCTCACAGCATGCCCATTAACTTGCTTTCTTTCTCCTTTCCCTACAGCTGAACAGAGGCATTCTAAATTCGCGAGCTGCCGGGTTAAGCGTCTAGTTTTCTTGATTTCCGTAAGGTTCGAACTCTCCGTCCTTGATTGATTCTCAGGAGCTGACACAAACGGTTGTCCAGAAATTAAAAAAAAAAACAATGCACGATTATCAGTAAAGAAACTTAATAAGCATCTTAGTGTCTTTCTTTAATCGGTGTTTAGAAAGTGAAATATCATACTCTAGATGTTTTGTTTTCATTGTATTGATTGAACACGTTTGGAATCAAATCAGATAATTTGTATTCTTTGACAAATAATTACTTGAATAACGTCAAATTAACTTTCTCTACACCACATATTATCCTGCACTGCTTAGATTACAGAAGAGAATACAATATAAAATAGTCAACTGTTGGCATTTTTCTCAGGTTGAAATAATGATCTCTTCTTGGTGGCAACTCAATAAAATCAACTGTATATTTTCCCAGACATCTAGAGAAAGAAACAACATAAGATTTAATTTATAAATGAATTTTGTAGGCACCTTAATATCAATTTACAACTACTTTGAAACTAATTTATGTCAGAGTCAACAATATTTCACATCTCATTCTGTATTTTTAATTACGTACATACGATACAGCGGTACGATAGAATAATAATAGAAACGTTACATATTAAAATTCGGCAGACCATGAATTCGATGATAGAATCACTCATTTACAAACAACTATGATAATGTAATTAAAGTATTGCAAGAGAAACAAAATCCGTATCAAATACAGGAATCAAACTCAGATCGAAATCCACTTCCTATCTGGTTCCCGAACATACGCGAACATATATTGTGTTGTTCGTGACAAACACGTGAGCATTACTTTCTTAAAACTGGTAATTAAAAAAATGAATTTTTTCCAGAAATAGCTTGCTAAATTTAAAAAACATTAATAAACATTTTTGAAATTTTTTAGACAATTTTAAACCATGGAAAACTTCCTCGGCGAGTCACTACAAACCAGTATAAAGAGATATCTTCTGTTGGACCTTAAAAACATGTTATTTGAACAAATCAGTAAGTTTATCTTGTATATTAATTACCTAGAACTCAGCTTAGGTTAATGTAATGTATTTTAGGAATTAAGATAAATTGTATTATTTCATTAGATCTGAAGATAGGGCGCAAAAGCTCTCGAAACATCATTGAAGATTAGAAAAACATAGTAAAATTAAATTTGCATTGTTATAATATAAAATAATTGAAACAGAAGAGAAAATGTCTGCTCTTTACAAATATAGTAAAATTAAATTTGCATTGTTATAATATAAAATAATTGAAACAGAAGAGAAAATGTCTGCTCTTTACAAATATTACAAAGACCTGTTTTCCAGAGAATTTTTTTAATTACATCTGAACGAAGGCTATTAGAAAAACTAAAGATGACAGTTGATCGGTTACATTCAAAATTATCTCGTGCAGCACTAACTGACAAGTAGAATGCATATATCTGAGTAGCTTCACTTCACCAATTAACGAAGTGTAGTTCCCTCGGTCATGTACATTGCAAAGCTGTAAACATCTAGTTTGAAACTAATTTATGTCTGTGACAACAACACACCTAGTGCAGTGAAGCGACAAATTGAATCTGTGCATCTAGTCACAGAAACTGGCGACAGATGACAAAATTCTTGATAGTGGAACACAATTATCTGCAGATGACATGGGCTAACATTGCTACGAACTCACGCTAATACGCTATTCACGCTAGAACAAAATTGAATGCTATACAAATACAATATTCAGGTACCACCTTTCGATTTCATGTGTTTGTAGTGATTTAAGTAGCTGTCATAGTTTTATTAGAGAATTTCATATTCTTAATAACTGAAATATTTTCATAACTTTTAAGAAGAAAAATAAAGATTTGGATGTTTTATGCAATCAAAAAAGTAATTCACGTGGGGAATGCAATTGAAGTATTAGGCATCGAATGAACACAATTCTGACAACCTCATTAATTAGCTTAAAAGGTCAACATAGCGCCTTAATTCTCATGGTTTTAAAAATACAAAAAATATCAAGGTTTATTAAAAAAAGGAAACATTTACGGATTATAGTAAAGTTTATCTGAAACAAGTTTTATTTCACAAAATGTTTCATCAAAAGAGAACACACTTAAATACATTTTATATTCCTGTATAAAAATCTTCATTTGTAAGATTCATCGCGTGCAACAGAAACGACAAGAACATTGTTCTCTAACACGTTACGTATGTCAGTGACATAAATACCCCGAAATTTCTCAACCTTTAAACCAAATGAGGAGAGCAGCTTAGGATGCGGATGAGTGGCTGCGGGCGGCGGGCGGCGGGCGGCGGGCTCACAGTTCTCTATGGTCTGCTGCTGCCACGGCTGCTACTGCTGCGGCACGGGACGGGGCGGGGCGAGTGACGGCTGGCGCCGAATTAACTGGCCTCCCTTTGTGCGCTCGTTTGCTGACCGACGCTGGGGGTCGATAAGCACGTTCACACACCCTCCCCCGCCCCAGAGGCGCAGGCCGTAAAACGTACGTCCGTCATCCTCCCAAGAGGAGTTGTCCTCATCCCACTCTGCATCCCCACAGTTCCGTCCCCGTTGTGCTCACGATCCGTTACCATTACCTCACGTTCAGTCCACGTTGGGTCCCATAACCATTGCCGTCCGTCACCATTGCGCTCCCGTTCCGTCACTGTTGCGTGTCCGTTCCGCCACCGTTGCGCACTCGTTCCGTCACCGTTGCGCTCCCGTTCCGTCACTGTTGCGCTCCCGTTTCGTCACCTTTGCGCTCCCGTTTCGTCACCGTTGCGCTCCCGTTTCGTCACCGTTGCGCTCCCGTTTCGTCACCGTTGCGCTCCCGTTTCGTCACCGTTGCGCTCCCGTTTCGTCACCGTTGCGCTCCAGTTTCGTCACCGTTGCGCTCCAGTTTCGCCACCGTTGTGCTCCAGTTTCGTCACCGTTGTGCTCCAGTTTCGTCACCGTTGTCCTCCAGTTTCGTCACCGTTGTCCTCCAGTTTCGTCACCGTTGTCCTCCAGTTTCGTCACCGTTGTCCTCCAGTTTCGTCACCGTTGTGCTCCCGTTTCGTCACCGTTGCGCTCCCGTTTCATCATCGTTGTGCTCCAGATTCGTCGCTGTTTCGCTCCAGTTTCGTCATCGTTGCGCTCCAGTTTCGTCGCTGTTCCGCTCCAGTTTCGTCACCGTAGCGCTCCCGTTGCGTCACCATTTCACTCCCGTTGCGTTCCATTACCATTGCGCCGGGTTCCGCCCTTCCTCCGCCACAAATTCGCCTCTGCTCCCGTATCGTCTCACTATTAAAAGCTAATTGATGTGTCACCATTGTGCAGGCAAGAGCAGAGAAGATTACGGGCCACGCGGCAGCGCGTCACAGATCTCTAAAATCCTCTCCTCATTGAGATTACAACCTCTCATTCAACGTGACGGGTTAAAGCTCCCAGAGCTGTTCTCATCTGCTATAAGGGCCATGTTCATTTGGAGCGGGGTCTTCATCTCCTGAGCGAGAATCAGTTGCCGGTGTTGCGATTAGATGGCATTCATACTATATTCATACTACTGCGGATTTTGATGTGGGGATGATGGACGGTGCAGGGTGAAGAGGGCATGATGAAGCGAGTGGGGAGGGTGGGGAGGATGGAGTGAATGGAGCGGGTGGAGCGAGTGGGGCGGGTGGGGCGAGTGGGGTGCTTGGGAAGAGTGGGGACGGTGGGGAGGGCATGGAGGGTGGTGTGGGTATGGAGGGTGGGGAGAGCATGGAGGTTGGGGAGGGCATGGAGGGTAGGGAGTGTAGGGAGAGCAGGGTGGATAGGGAGGGTGGTGCATGTTTTCCTCGGGAGGTGGCGGTGATTTTCCCCCGCTGGGTGTTGATATCCAGCGCCGACTTGCCTGTCGGTTACAGGGGTTTTCCCCGACCGGTTAACTCGGAGCAACGGGGCACCGCCCCAGATGGAAAAAGCTCTAAGCTCCCGACCGGACTCCCGGCATTTGTGCTAGTATAGTGCATGTAAGTGGGCATAAGTAAGTGTGTGAGTATATGACAAGAAAAGGGAAGGAAAGATCGCGCGCGGTCCGCGGCCCGTTTGCTACGGTACTGCTCCGGCATTCGCCTGGTGTTGATCGGAGAAATCACGGAAAACTTCCGACCAGAGCAACCGGGGTCTTGAATTCTCCTCCAGACAACGACTGAACTCGAGCTAGCTGTCTAGCTAATGTCAAAAATCCTGCCATCGTCAGGACTCGAACCTAGAACCTTCCAGTGACATCAATATCCCGGCGGGACATAACAATTGTGTTGCGGGAAGTTAAGTCCGGGAAGCAAGAGTGGAAAAGGAGTGATGGAGGGTGGGGGCGGAGCGGCTCGGAGAGAGTGAGGTAAGGGTGGCTGAAATATGATGATCTGTAAGGGGACAATCATACGGGCTTGAATATCTACTTGTCACACAGGAAGCAACAGCGGGGACGTTAGAACCTGGCCTGGACGCATACGTCGACAATACGCGCATCAGCCTAGTGGAAGCTTTCGAGACACGTACGGAGTCAAACAATACAGCAGAATTAAGTGCATTGGCTGTGGCTTTTCTCAATCCTACGAACTCGGAAAACAGTACACAGAATTCTACTCATTCATGTTTGGATGATCAACGTAAGTAATGTCGTGTACAAACCGGCAAAATTATTTGCCTTCATTTGCCAGATAAAGTTCGTACTCGTATTATTTACTGAGTGTTTTCTTATCTTGCGCGAACTACGAAAATATAAATTCAAATTAATAGATAAATTCAAATCTTTCGACAAAAAATATTGCGTATCATTAAAAATTAAATTTATTACATTTATGTTGTTTACCATTTACATCAGTTTAGTTGCAATATCGAAATGTACGAGTGAATAAAGATTAACAATAAGCTACATTTTCTATTTCTCATTCCACGTCTTAATTCTCATTTCGCTGCTCTGAATACTGACGTGGACACATTTACATCATTTTAACACTATTCTCCCAAAAAATCAAGGGTTCATATAATACGCAAAACCACATTTGGGGAATCATAATATAATTTTGATGTTTCCGTTTATATTTACCATTTTCGTGATTTTTGGATTCCAGGCTTTCATTGAATTATTCGTCCAAAATAAAGATGAAAGCAAGAAGAGATTTAGCGACAGTGTCGTTGTCTGCAGAAAGGAATTCTTTGATTGAATGAATTTCATGCAGAATTCCATTAAAAAATAGCGAATGTAGTCAGATAGGCGAAAACAGTCTAATTGATTCTGACGTACTTTCGGATTTATGTGTACAATAATACTATTTACGAGCATTCACTGGAAGCAAAATAATGCATTATTTATTCGATTTTCCCAGACCGTAAATTTTCTAATGGCACAGACGAATAAAACCGATATTTTTCTAGTTTTAGGAATAAATTCAAATTTGGAACACCATCGCCCATGAAAGTATGACATATTTTAAAGAACTACGACTTTCAGTGACAATGGTAACTTTTCGGGAAGCAGTAAATTAAAAGCATTCCTAATCAAGAGGCAAGAATGTGTTTGTAGAGAATTCCATTCTTTTTATTTTCTATAGCTACATTTAAATCATAGTCTCACAGAATGCACTGGACTACCTTGAAATTGAAGAGAGTATGGCCCGTTGGAGAATAGTGTCATTTCATTTAAACAGGCGCTATTACAAAAATTCACAAAATAATGATAAAAGAAGAGCAATATTTCATATAATCAAGTAAGCGAAATTTCATAAAATACATTACATTGTATTTTCTAAAATACATTACATTACTGTTGTACCCGATTTTGCGGGTTCAAACCCGATCGAAACCGTGGATTTTTAAGGGCGAAAAAATCCTTCGTACGCCTGTCTTCGAAGGGGAAGTAAATCCGGCTGTCCCATGTAGTAGATTTACTGCATGGAAAAGCTCCTCAAGCCTAAAAGAAGCCTCTGAGCAAAAATTGAGATCCACCTGTTTCGTCGCCCAAGATAATACCTCCTTTCCCCGCTTGGCGGTGAAAGGAGCGTGGCGAAATTTGTGTGGTCAGACGGAAGAGCGGGCCTGATTGCCCGAGTCTCGCCATGTAAAATAAGGCATTAACTTAACTTACAATGCCCTGAAACGAATGTAGAACGTCTGTTTGATTTAAAAAAACTTCTCCTTTAAGTTACGATCAAGTCGAAGCATGTAACACGTTACACCCTTTGAGACTTGAGATAATGCTGTAAACATATTCAATCATATTCTAAATACTTCGATCACAATTACGTGGAATAACTTGCACAACTAGGTTGAATTTTTGAAGACCATACACCATTCCATCTAGTTGGGTTCAGACGCTGCCTGAAGGAGAATTCTAGTGACCTGTTGCTAATCCGTAATTTTACGTTGTTTCTCTGATCATCTCCTCCTCAGGCGAATGCCGGAGCTGTACCCTAACACACGGGCCACCGGCTGCGCACAATCTTCCCTTTCTGTTCCTTTTCCTATCATCACCCCTTACACATACACACAATTACATGCACTACATTACCACACATGTCGGGAACTCAGTCGAGAACTTGCCCCGGCTGGGGCGGTGTCCCCCTGGTGAGAGATACCTGGGCGCCGACTTGTAGGTTTGCGCTGGATCTCACCATGCAGAGGGAGAATATCACTGCCGCCACGTAAATAACACACACTACACTTATGGTACTAATGATGGTCGACGCGCCCGGAAACACCAATTAATTAATTATCTGGTTGGGTGAAATTGAATGAAACACAGTAGGGTGAAATTGACCATATTTTAACTGTCGAGGTTTGAGATGTTATTAGTTATTTTATCGGAGAAAACAACGAAAAAACTTGGGCACAAGTAAGCTACTTAATTACACAATCCTAGCAGCCAAAGTGCTGCTAAACAAAAGCACACAAAATTGTTTTCCACAAAGTAGCACGTACACTGCAATAAATTAAACATTTTAACGAAAAACAGTCTTCGGGGGTACTGCAGTAACATAGTATAGTATATAGTTTTTACATATCAAGAAAATGGAAAAAGTTGCTGTTCCGCCTTGTGGGACTTCATGAGGCTGGCTGGTCGTTTCGTGCAATATGCCAAATATGTGGGCCATTCAGACGTCACAATGGTCCGATATTGGGTACATGAGGGAACCCATGCACATAGTGCAGGCGCGGGTCGACCAAGAATCACTTTCCTGAGGGAGGACCGTCGTATGGTGCGCCAAGTAGTGCGGAATCTCACGACGTCGGCACCCGCCATCCGCGAACGTGTCTACATCACCTGTGAGTTCCCACACAGTGACTCGACGACTCGCATCAGCCGGATTACGTTCCCACCACCCCAAGCGTCGGTGGCCATTGACACCAAAACACCGACTTCGGCGTTTGGATTGGTACCGTGCTAGTGAGACATGGACAGAGAACGAATGGCGTCTCAGCATGTTCAGTGATGAGCCCCGCTTCGTCATAACCGCCGATCACTATCGTGTTTGAGTGTGTCGGCGTGATGGGCAGAGGGCACACCCTGTCCATATTGTGGAGACACCTCGGCGTAACTCCGAGTATCACGGTGTGGGAATCCATCGAATTTGCGTTCAAATGACCTCTAATAGCGCTTCGGCAGACTTTGACGGCAGAGACATTCTGCGCCAGCACATTCTACCCCATATGGCACAGCACCCTGGGACAGTGTTCCAACAAGATAACGCACCGCCCACACCCAGCACGTGTATCTATGGACTGCCTAGAACATGTTGAGGTCCTCCCGTGGACAGATTTCTCCATCCTGGGTAAAGATCCCCAGACCTCTCCATCATTGAACACGGGAGAGGTGACATCCGAAGGGGGCTCCGACTCAGAACCAACCTGCTGGTTCTGGAGGAACAGCTGTAAGAACTGTGGACGAACTTGCCTGAAGAGATTATCCAAAGGCCGTTTTGTCACCATTCCGAACTGCATAAGGGCGTGCTTTGTAGCCAGAGGAGGTGCGACATCCTAGTGACCTAGCGCCCACTTTCTAGCTGTAACTGTAAACGGCCTTGTCTCTTTCATCCTATAATGTGCATAACGAAACTTTTGGCAGTTCGGAAAGTTGAACTTAAAGCCAAATAAATCAGTTCAATAAAGTCACGTGGTCTTTCAGCATGTTTAGTTTTATTCACTCCTCGGAGCATCACTTTTTTGTCAGGCAGTGTAAATAATGGCAGGCGACCTCTTACATAACTTGATGTCGAATGACGTCAGCTGTGTCGAACGCAGTTACGTACTACGTATGATAATTTAGTCGAAACGCCCATTATGAAATCAAGGTAGTAACACAAGAACATCTTTGTGTTATTCAGTCAAAATTGGAACTGTTTCTTGATTTTTGAGTTCCTGGGTATCTAAAGAAACTTTTGGCACATCTCTGGAGTCTGCATAGTTCTTTTTCTATTTCTGCGCATATGAGAAATTAGTAATATAGAATAATTTTATTAGTTACTGTATATCCGTGAGGGATAATTACATTTATACTTACGAAGAGATGTTCAATGTGTACATTCCTTCTCTAGGATAATTTTTGTTCTTCGTTCTGGTTCATCTTTTGATAAAACTATTTCTATGACATAAACAACGGTATCTATGAATTTCTTATAGTCAACAACGACTATAAAAATGTAGGAAATGAGGAAATAAGAGAGAGTGGAAATAGTTTACGACACTACAGAAAAATAAAGTTTTGTATATAAGTGCGCCTCTGGAGACTGGTCTCATTTCTATAAATTGTTCATCACGAGAAGGATCGTGTTAAATACCCATTGCAGAACTTTTAGCCAAAGCTCCTTGGTTAGAATCTTTAATATTTCAAAGACTGGCTGCATAGAGAAGCGGGAACCTCGTTGATCGGCAGTCATACGGTTTGAATCCCGATATTGGCGGATTTTCGTCACTAGGTAGCTAGGGATTTCGTCACTTGGTAGCAGCTCTCGTAGCGTCACTAGGATAGCTGGGTTGAATTCAGCTGTATGGAGGAGAATCCTAGCGGCCCGCTAGAATTCTCGATAGTCTTCCTGGTCAGTACCCCTGGCGAGTACCGGAGCATTACCCTGAAAAACGGGCCAGGGACCGCGTGCGATTTTTCCTTCCTCATCCTTATCCCCTCTTGCCTTGCATTCACATTTGCACTTATTTGCACTACTCTACCAAACTTGTCGGGAGAACAGTCAGGAGCTTAGAGTTTTTTCCGGAAATGGCTGAGCGCCGGTAGGTGAGATACTTAGAGAGGGAATCCACAAACAGACGTTTATGTCGGCACCGAATCTCACGTTCCAATGGGAAAGCTACCACCTTCCAGGATATAACATACACTACACTTACGGGACGCGACTGGAATCGGTAGTCTATTCATTCCCCCACTCACTCTAACTGCCCGAATTCATTTTCCTGACATTTGGTGAATTGCGGTTTGGATTCCTTTGGCTGAGGAGGGGGGCGGGGATCTGCGCAGACGTGGTCAAAGCGGGCCCTCGCGCGGTCGGCCGGTGGAATGACGGGGCCGCGCCTTCAATTACAGCGTCCCAGTAAACAATTCAGTTAGTGCGCGGCCTAGCCCGGCCCGGCGCCACCCACCCATCAGCCAGCCAGCAGCAAGGCACGCGCAGGCCAAGGACAGCCGACGCGACAGCACAGTCAACAGAAGCTCCGTTTACACCCGACGCCTTTTCCATGGAAATACTTTGCTGACTGGGAGTGTGGAGTCTTGAAAAGCAAAAGATAGAATGTACACGCTTCTGAAACGTAGCGTCTTTGAGTTCCTCTCATAAATTCGGTGGATGCTTAATCGTCGAGTCAATGGCGTCTGTGCTCCTGAACATTTTATCTTAGAGGGCTGTTTTTTGGTTCCAACTAAAGTTAATAACATGGAGAATGACTCTACAATCTATTGAATAACGGTAGGTCATGAACTTCCAATACCTCCTTTATGTATGCCCTATGAAACTACAAGAAATACTTAGAAACTCATTGTTCTTTATACCCAATCAATTTTGAAAATAATTTCAACATGAAACCGTGAAGCTTTATAAGCAATTAGAGATGTTTCTTTTCTAACGAACGTGTTTATTCAGATCCTAGGTTCTAGAAATTTTGTGTATGTATCTTTATATATATTATGTTACTTCACGATAGACAAAATTACACAAGAAATAAGTAAGCAGAGGTGGGAGTGTTTCCTGTAGTTCACTATCATCATTCTTCTACAGTTTCGTTAGAGAGTAAATGTATTAATGTCGATGTGAACGTGTAAAATACCGAGGGATTGAAATTATTTTTGGCAATAAAGCGTAGTGCTTCGTCGACTTTCAACTACCACCATCCTTATGTGACCATGGTCGGCTTTAAAATGCACTTCTTAATTTTTGAGTCCTGACCTGTAGGAAGAAATATTGCTCGACAATTATGTTTGCAGAAACAACATATTTGTTTTATTTTTAATGAAAAATATAATATAGTTGTTTCTATAAAACATAATTTTAAAACGTAATTGGTTTTGGGAAGATAGTCCCTTCCCATTTTGAGAATGGACGAGATTTTCTTTAAGATTTCCATTGAGCCGTAAAATGAACGAAAACACGTTTTTACTTCCTAATTGTTAAGTTATCGACCATAAATTCTAGCAAGACGTAATTATAATAAAAATAAATAAAGCGATATATTTATAAACTTCTTCATAAAGTTTCTCACCTACGTAATTAGAGAAAGAATCCTGCAGGAAAATGTGTCGATTGTTTCTTTTTTTGAAGCACAGAAAATAAAATTTATATTTTAAAGCACTGCACGAACTCCAGTGTTCTGGAAATATAAAATCATAAGATATCTAATATTCTTAAACTATTTACCTACATACCTCATGAGGTACTTAGAATATTTTTAACTGTTGCAATACTAGTGTAAATAATCCAGATTGAAACAAGGCAGCTGCTCGGTAACAAAGTATTGTGAAAATATTGACCAGTCATTTTAGTCCCAGAGAAACTAATATTCAGCGGATGAAAATTAAACATTTTTTGAACCTCACCCTTCCCACCAACTTCCTCTCAAATCCAATTACTGGCCCGGTTGCGGGTCTTCATTAGAATACCCTCGGTAAACCCGATTATTTGGGCGCAACGAGTCCGGGGACATAGTTAATCGCCGAATTCGAAACCCATTGCCATCAGCGACACGCTTTAACCACCGGGGATAAAAAACACACGTCCTTCATTTTGCAATGACCGCTCCAAAGAGCTCAGCAAAATAATCATTATTGCTACTCACAAGAGGAGCTGGGATTGATGTCCAGAAACAAAACGGCCAGTCATTAACTACTTGTATATACTTCTCTGCAAACACATACTTTTAAATTTTAAACACTATAAACTTCCCTAACGATCAGTACTTCTGATGAGAGTGTAATAAAAAAAATCAGGAACATTCTATAATTAACAGAGTAACGCAGAGGCTTGTTCAAGTATCATAGATATGAGTTGTGTTTGTAACAGGGTAAATATTTTATAAATCAGAAAAAAATAGTATAATTTTTCTTTCTGGGAGTGAGAACACACTTAATACATACATAAATTATTTCAACATCATACACTTTACATCAATAATTTTTATTAATCGGAACTGACTAATTACCCTTTAAAGGAATTGATGAATTACCTCTTTAATGTTTGGACACAAGTTTGCTCTAAAACGCGTTCGTAATACGACTCAAAAGATAATTATATGAATCGAAAGACATTTGATTAATGTTTTGCCTACTTTGTTTCAACTCCAATGTTATAATTTTCTTTTAAATTTGATTATTCATCCTATGAAAGCTGACAGACTTATGCTATTAGTTGTTAAGATGCTATGGAATACAATACAATACAAATTCTTGTTGTTGAGCAATGTTACATATGTAATTGGCACGATTAATTAGACTGATGAACTGATGGGAAAGCACAGGAAATGCTGATACGAAAAAAAAGAGTATGAAACTCTGGGAATATCAAAACACCACTTTCTTGGGAAAGCTCACCTTTTTAGGAGTCTATGGTTACTATTATTGAAATAAATAACTAAAACTGTAAATTACATTATTGTAACTATCGCATCCTTTATTTTACTGATTTGAATGGGTTCTGGAGCGATTAAGTACAATGTAGGTTAGGGCCCATGCTAGTTTCACCTTTCGGGAAATTCAGCATCACGAGAGAGCCATACGGTGCGGATGAGAACTCGGTCGTAGACCAACGGCGTGGGGGGAGAGGCATTTCCTCCCCCCTCCTCGCTGCTCCCTTCCCCCATCGCGGTCGTGGTCTGTGCTGTGTGACAAATCACAGGGCGGCTGACAGCGGTCGCCGCCGTTTTAATTACCGTCGCACCGCTGTGCGGGGCGTACTGGTGGGTCAGGCGACGGAAATGGCAGTGGTGCTTGAGGTATATGAGGGGGGGAGCAGCAATAACTGTTGGGGGGGGGGGGACACTAAATGGGCGGTGAGTCTGTGGCGACAGTCGAGGTGTCGGAGAGGCTGTGGCGGGAAGGTGGCGGCATGATGAAGGTCTCAAGTTGTCGGGGAATGGCGCCGGCGATAGGTGGACAGAGTTATTGGAGCTATGGGAAATGGCGACGCGGGGAAGGGGTAGAAAGAAATACGTTATGAGCGACGGGAGCGGTGGTGGGTTACTTGGGGCGAGGGTGTGTGCCGTGGGATAGTGGACGGTACCGCGGGGTAGCAATGATTTGTGTGACGTGGCGGTGGATGTCGTGAAGTATTGGGTGGCGTGGAGTGAAGTGAAGGTGGGTGGTGTGAGATGGAATTGGGGTGAGTTGTTGTGGGTCGATGCGGTTGACAGGTTGCAGTGAATGGCATGAGGTGGAGGTAGTATCCGTCACTATGTGACGGATACTGTGACGGATGTGACGGATGACGTGGGGTAGCGCGTGGGGAAGGCGGTGGGTGGCTTGGTTGGTGGTGGGTGGTTTGGGATAACAAAGTGCCGTGGAATGGCAAAGGGTTGCGAAACATAACGGTGGTTTCCGATAGATAGCGGTGGTTGGTAGGGGATTTGTGGGATGTTGAAAGAAGTAACGGGGATTGGTGGAGTTGTTTACGTGTGGTAGGGGTTGCGGTGATTCTGGGATATGCGTCTGGGAGCGCACAACAAAAGATAAGCAGGATAATATTCGTGTGGCTGATAATAGGCGAGAGGAGAATTCAACCAACGACACGATCAAATTGGATTGAGTGCTTACGTGTTCCTGCAAAATGGAGCACAGAATGTCAAACCTATAATAGACGATTTCAAGATTTATGTGACATTTAAAATAATTTACGCAATGTTTATGGCGACATTTAATACAATTAAGACTATAAGACTTTTATTTAACCGTCGGAAAACATATTTTTAAATTGTGACGCACGCGCGATCTAATTTTCTAAACTTGAAAACAATTAGTGCCACGCCACACGTAAATCAGTTATAATAGGAAGAGGGTTGACACAGTTTGAGCAAATACTCACATGAATACTCTCGTATTATATCACTCAGAATTTAGTGAGAATCTGCTAAGAAACATAAACTCAGCCACATTGTTCTGCGTATGAATAAAAAGAATTGATCGTGTTACACAACAGAGCGTCTCTCAGGAGATACATATTGGCAAAAATTAAACAAGTAAAGACTTAATGAGTAACTTCTTGACTGTTCGGGAGACGCCGCGAACCAAGCACAGATGCTCGCGTTTTGGCCGCCATTCTACGACCTTCTTCAGGACCAAGTGCTAGGAAGGTCACAGAATGGCGGCCGAAGCTTTGGCACCTGTGCCTAAGACGCGACGTCTTTCGCACAACCAAGTACCTATTGACTTCAGCCGCAGAAACCTACACTTTCGAAGACTTAATGACTTTCAATAACTAACAAAAGATAGATTTCATTCTTCAATCACCTTGTATTTGACGTCTTTTCGTTTTATGATGCTACATAGTACACGTTGAAGTAGCTGGCACCCGAGACCACATACCAACATTCGGTTTGCACGTTACAGTACCACTTTTAGTCCATATCCCACGAAATTTATATTTTATAATATTGAAATGACCTACATTGCATGACATGCACTAGTAGGCATCTCTATACTAAACTTGAGTTTTCTTTGAATGCTCATTGAAGTCCGTATGACGTTGACTTTGGAGTACCCGATTACAACGTCAGCAGCAGCATGCAAGTTACGTGCACCGGGTCGAGCGACGCGACGGGTTGGTGGTTGGGTCGCAGAGGGCGGTGCAGAGCCCGGGGGAAGAGGCGGTTTGGGCGGACACGTGACAAACGAACAGCGTGTGCGCTTGTCCGGAACACGCGGCGCCAGCTCTCATCCCCTCCCCCGCGCCACCATACTGCCCCTCTTCTATAAAGCAGCTTTCCTCATCTTTCAGCGATAGCACACTTCGCCACCGAACATATTACTATATTTTTTGTCCAACTTTCTGGTCTTCTCTACTTAGCGTCCTTTTTTATCCGTCTTTTGTCCTGTACGTTTTTGTTACGAGATCACTAAAGTATTGAAGTACTGAAAAGAAGACTTTTTATAGCTAGGATATTTTAAAATTGAATTTTAACCCTTTCAAACACTGCCTTCTGTAGAGGATATCATTATCAGTGTCCATATTTTACCTCTAGTAGTTCTAATGTGCTCCACAGACATGATATCCTCTTTAGGGAAACACGTTTAGTAGTTACTACGACAGAGGAGCCATTTCTGAAATTTATGGCCATTTATAGACTGCTATAAACCTTTGGAGTTCGATAGCGAAGTGGGGTGCAGTTGTCGTCCCCTAAGAAGTACTTTACTGTTTATTTTTTATGACATATGCAAGTATGTATCATTTTTTCACGTTTGTATTGATTGTAAAAAATAAATTAAATCAAATATTCGATCACAAACTCAGTATTTTAGGAAATATTGCCTTCTATTTAACTGTCCTCTGGAGAGGGCCACATGTCTTGGAGGAACAATTTCAGACCAACATACAAAAATAATGACTGCTGGTTTTACAAATGAATAATGGATGAAGTTTAATAAAAAATAAGCGATTGCGATGAAGGTGATGATTAATAGTATGCTGACCACAGAACTTAGTGTACGAGTCCGTTTTTGGGCTCCAATTTGGAAGGTATTGATAAAGAGAAGAGCATGCACGAGGAAAAAAACAAACTTCGGAGATGTACCACAGCCTGAAGAATTGCAGCAAAACATCGAAAGTACGGGAGAAGTCAACAAAGGTTTCCTTCGTTCTCCTATTTCCTTGAGCATTTACAGAATCACCGAATCGGACCCAAAGATTGCACATGGTCTCGATCTTGCAGTCACTAATTCAGAACTAGAATAGACACTTCAGATCAACTTCTAGGTCTTCGAATAAAAATACTAATTTTAGATCTATTTCACTGTCGTAGTCTGGTTATAAGGCCGTATCTTGGCTTAAAAAAAAAAAACGAAAACAAAAACCGAGGCTGACTTTCCATAACTTCATGGGAAATTTCATCAAAAATGTGCAAGCGTCAACATGAGCGCAGGCTGTTCAAAGTTCGCCAAGAACACCTTTATCATTTACTCATCTTTTGTTATGCAAAGGAGGAAAGTGAATGTAAGAAAACATTTGAGCATCGTCTCACTATTGGCACTAGTGCTGAAAATTGAGCTTTTAGTACCCTACGCATGACCTGAAAGAACCGCTTTTAGTAATAACTGTCTAAAAAATAAAAAAAAAACTATCATGAAACCATTCATCACCAGTATCAGAAATACCATGTCTTTCGACTATAAAAACTTTGGATGAACAAAAATTTCGACTACTTTTCGAAATAATATTATTTTGAAAGAAAAGACGATGACTTCTTCCAAAGAACACATGCCATGTTCGGTTTTCCAGATCATTATTTCCTTCATTTTTTTCTTGCTGACCTTATTTCTTTTCTTTCTTCCTTATTTCTCGTAACTTGTGCGTAAAGGGGTATACTTGCACTCATGTTATATAAGAAACCTCGCACCTATCGTCGCTCGTTTTCTTGAACATACCATTCGTGCAATTATACACATCTTTACACACTCTTTTCGTTAATTACTATTCACAGATACGATTCATTTGAATTTTTTTCGCACTTCAATACAGTACACTTTACCTTTTTTGCGTCAAGCTACCATTGATCTGTAACTTCAGAAGTCTAATCTCTCGTTAACCAACACGAAAATTTGTATTTCTACAAATCACCGTGCACAAGCATTTTAAAAAGAGACACAACCATTTCTCGTTTCTGTAACATTCTGGTTTCGTTGTGTTGGAGACCCTCTGCCCAGACCTCGCCACCCTGGCAGCGTGGCTTTGCACGTGCAGGTGCGGAGGCATTGCGAGGTGGCAAGCGAGCGTAGTAATCCAGAACGCGCGCCCGCGAAATTAAGTTTTCATTACATTTCGGCGCGCTGGGTGTGAGAACGGCCGGGACTTCGCGCTCGCGGAACTGAGCGCGGAGAGAGAAAGGGCTACATTCTGGCAACCGACATCTTACGAAAACTCCTACAGTATAGAGCGTATTTGCGAGCGTTTAATCAGGATAAAAAAAATAAAGAAATATATTTTCTACCCCAAGCACGTCAAAACACGCCCTCACAAGCTACTTGCCCGCCTGGGAAGCCCGGCACTCCTACGAGAACGGGCAACTTCCTCTGACTCCGCAGTCATTTCCATTTAAAATTCAGAAAGGGATGTACATGAGCAATCTGAAGCGACGAGAGGGAGTGAATAGTTAGTTGCTTTGTTCGAAAATATGTTTGCCAGATTTTTTTCATTCAGATAACCGAGAATTGTATTACGTTCATATTCTTTACTTATTATTACATTTGATGTTTATTTTCTTACTAAATTCTCTCTTGTATAAACATCTTTGGTAAGTGTTAGGAATATGTATGAATGGCGAATTACTTCCTTGTTTTAGTTTTGTGTTGTGTTATTAAATAATTAAGTTATTTATTGTATTTGGCAATAATGTGAAATAAACAAAGTCTCTATAATTTAACAATTCTCGCTTACGGTGCTTTTAACAGACAAGAATATTTGTCTGTTAAACCTTCTAATCTGAACGTAGAAAGTTCATGCTTTTATATCACTCTTAAATAAATAGGATTACAAAATCAAGATTCTTTTCATTCCATTTTTTAAATTTTACTCTCTATTGAGAATTTTAAATCAGACTGATGTTTTATTTCATTTCAATGGATTATTCCTTTGAACGGCCTTAAAGAGACAACGGGAACTAATATAGCTAAATTTGTGGCAATAACTGTCAAGTAATTTCTCCCAAAGTCTGTCATGGGCTAGACGTCAAGTGACCTACCACCACTCCGGAAAAATTTGTACAACCCTTACTTTTAAATCTCGCGCCAATTTGTCTGGAGGCAGTTCCTGCGAGCTCTCGTAAGCTTGTTATCTTGCCCGCGACCTTGACATCCCTGTTCTACCCTGATCCGGATTTATCAATTTTAACAACGAAAATCGATTGAACATCAGATCAAATTGTGAAAATGATATATATTTTAAATATCATTTCTTATTTCTGTTGGTTCACACTTTGGCGCAATATAAATCTAATTTTACTTCAGAATTATTTGTGCAACTGATATTCGAAATTGTGACGCTGCTGCTGCTAAAGAAAATTTACAAGTCATAACTATTACTTTCTTTTATTAACAGGTCCGAACTTCATTTCACTTAAAAATATCGTGGTAAAATATGTAACTCTGACAAATTCGTCTTTGCAGAATGATTTGAGGATTTACACTGGATTTCCTCCCTCTTACAAAGAAAATATCAGTGTGCAGTGGTGCTAACGATAATGAAAATTGGAAGCTCACGAGTTATGATGAGACAAATTTACGCGACCAGGATGCGAAAGACGCGAAGCCTCGTTGACGGGTGCGTGGGGTGCGAGGTAGAAATGCGTGTGTGAGGCGAGCGAGCGAGCGAGAGAGAGCGAGAGAGAGGGCGAGAGAGAGAGAGAGAGGGCGAGAGAGAGAGAGAGAGGGCGAGAGAGAGAGAGAGAGGGCGAGAGAGAGAGAGAGGAGAAGGAAATCACGTCACTGGCAGGGGAAGAAAGTAGCAGTGAAGGAAAGCGGGAAGGGTGACAGGCCGAGTAAGAGAAATGATGAGCCGCTAAGGCAGAGCGAGTAAGAGTAGCACGGGCGAGAAAAAGGCAGACCTGGGAAGAGAAACTTAAGGCGTGAAAGGTCACGACTCAACGGAGAGAAGTGCGATGAGAGAGAGAGAGAGAGAGAGAGTGAGAAAGTGTGCGAGAGAGAGTGAGAGAGAGAGTGAGAGAGAGAGAGAGAGAGAGAGTGAGAGAGTGAGAGAGTGAGAGAGAGTGAGAGAGAGTGAGTGAGAGAGGTGAGAGAGAGAGAGTGAGAAAGTGAGAGAGAGAGTGAGAGAGAGTGAGAGAGAGAGTGAGAGAGAGTGAGAGAGAGTGAGAGAGTGAGAGAGAAAGTGAGAGAGAGTGAGAGAGAGTGAGAGAGAGTGAGAGAGAGTGAGAGAGAGAGTGAGAGAGAGTGAGAGAGAGTGAGAGAGAGTGAGAGAGAGTGAGAGAGAGTGAGAGAGAGTGAGAGAGAGTGAGAGAGAGTGAGAGAGAGTGAGAGAGAGTGAGAGAGAGTGAGAGAGAGTGAGAGAGAGTGAGAGAGAGTGAGAGAGAGAGTGAGAGAGAGTGAGAGAGAGTGAGAGAGAGAGTGAGAGAGAGAGTGAGAGAGAGTGAGAGAGAGAGTGAGAGAGAGAGGCATGTCATATTGTATTAGACGTGAATGAGGGGGAGAGAATGAATTAGAGGCGGTGCGATTGGGTGTGTGATGTAGTCAGTGGTGCGGAGGGGAGAGTGGTGCGGAGGGGAGAGTGGTGCGGAGGGGAGAGTGGTGTGTAGGGGAGAGTGGTGCGGAGGGGAGAGTGGTGTGGAGGGGAGAGTGGTGCGGAGGGGAGCGGTGCGGATGGAATGGTGCGGAGGGAGAGGTGCGGAGGGAGTGAGGGAGCGAGTGGGGGAATGGTGCGGAGGGGAGTGATTGGGGCGCATTGAGTGGCGCGCATTGAGTGGGGCGGAGTGAATGAGGTGGAGCGAATGAAGAGGAGTGATTGAAGCGGAGTGATTAAGACGAATGAAGTGAATGAGTCAATGAAGCGGAATGAGAGGTATAAGGATGGAAAGCATCGAGGAAAAATCTTTCTCTACCGCTGCTGGAAGGAACAGCTGAAGTCAGGGTAGCACTGAATGCGAGAAGCACGGAGTATAGCCAGAGGCGGGGGGCGCGTCTCGGCAAGGTGGCACGAGGTGAGGAGGAGCGGGCGGAGAGGAACGAAGTGATGCCGAGAGAAGTGGAGCGCGCGGGAGGAGGCGCTAAATTACGGCGGCTATTTTTCCGCGCGCGATTTGCATAATATGCACCGCGCCGACGCGTCGTGACGCGCGAATATGTGACCTCGGCAGACGCTTCCGCGCGGCCGTCGCCCGAACGCGATGCGCAAGATTGAGCGCCCGTCACAAACAGCGCTCGACGCGACCCAGCGTCGGAGAATGGACTTCCCTTCGGACACTGCCCACCGAATTTATTGAACTAATTTTTAACACACTTAAAAAAAAGGTTATACAATTCGTCGTGTATATTTTTTTACGCGATGGTTCAGCCATAACTTGTGCACACAAACCTAAATATCCAATAGCTTTTGTGATTTCTTGATGGGAATAGTTTCTCAATGGTAGCACGTTATTTTGATGATATTCTGAAAATGGAGCTCAAAGATAGAGTAAATATTCCTAATGAAGTTGCGAAACACTTGAACCGTGCCAACACCACTAGCACAGAAATCGTTTGAAACGGACCATTTAATTTTTGGGGGTATTTCTAAAACCGATGACAAACTTATCAGGAATTGCTGTAGATTTTTAAAAGAATTTCACGCAAATGGTGCACATTGCGCTTTTAATTACACTCGAAAGTCCGGATTTCTTTTGTAACTCTGGACTTTGAAAATTGCAAAGTTTAAAATTTTGTCGAATCTCTTCTTCAACTTGATTATTGAAGCTAATCATGTTTTTAATTGAAACTATTCATTAATAATATCTCTTTAAATGATTTAGTGTGCTGTATTTTTGGAATTGGAGTAGTTTTCTGGTAAGTTTAAATTAAATAGTGTGAAAAAACGTAAACACGATTTTCTGCAAACGATTCCAGTTTTTATTTTTTAAAGAAACTAACATTTTTCCATTATTGAGAATGGTCCAACTACATCTCTCACATACTGAATGCGTACAATTCATAGATTAGTTTTATACAGCGCAAGTCGGTCGCATTCTTGAGAGTGTAGTGCAAAGTGTGCAGGCAGTGATGAAAAAGTTAGGAGGCCGCGCGCTGGTTCGGGCCTCTGGAACCAGGGCATCGAAGGGCAACCCTGCGCATTTCCGCAAAGGACGCAATTAAAAGAGGGCAAAGGGGATGGGGGCTCCCTAAGGAGTGCGGCAGGGCACGCGATACGCAGCCACCATGCTCTGAGCAAAGCGGAGCACAGGAGTATCCGTACTTTCAGAGGAATTGCGCAACACAGAGGCGAGAAGATGGGAAGAGAAGAAAGACAAAAGAGTAGAAAAGGAGTAGCGGAAAGTAAGCGTTCAGAAACGTTTTAGTGCAATGATTAATAAATCTGGATGTTATTTGTATTTAATATTATAAAGAGAACGATAGGGTGAGAATGAATGGGGCGTATGTCCTCCCGTACTATTTATGTATTACTGCGACTAAATTACTATTTTTGTCATCGGTCATTACAGTGGGTCCCTATGATTCACGATGGAGTTCTTCTCTACACCTACTGCGTACTAGTTTTTTAGTCTTCCGACTTATGAAACAAAATCGACAAAAACAATAAGAATGTACGACTTCGCGCTCACATTGATTCATTCAACAGAAAAGTTATTTTGTCTCTGGTACATCAACTAGAGATAAATTGTGAAGTTCAATGAAATGCGACAATTTGTTTGTACATTCTTATCAAAATAAATGTTTTATCCAATTGATTCATTCACCCTTTTAACCGTGAATATTATTCCTTGCAAAGATGTTTGAAAATACACTCACAATATCTGAATATTAACACGGAAAATTGTGACAATGGTCATAATAGGAATTTGAGAACAGAATACAGCTAATGGAATGTTCTGGAAAATACTTCACAACAATAACATTGGCAGGTTGTTATATCTTCAAAGCAGGAAGAAGTAGTTCATAACCTACAGAAAAGCAACATTTCTACAATTTGAAGACTAAAAGAAGGAACATTTTAAAATAAAGATGAATAGTCAGGGAAAGATCAAAAACCGCTAAACAGCAAAGAGAAGTACTAAGGAAACTACAAAAGTATATCAAGATTCACTCCAGGCTGGAGTACTTAAACGCAAGCAACACACAAAAATCATTAAATTGTAGCTTAATGCAATGAGAAATTACATGCACAAAACTTTACATATTCACACTCTCAACCCATTTCCTAAGATAAAAAAGTTAAGGTCACTCAAAATAAGATATTTGGTTCACAGAATCGCCCCTGGGAACGGCCTGCAGTTCCAGCGCCGTTGCGGACGACAAGCGACTGTACAAGGCAAGATAGGAAATTGTGTGCTGGAGCGGAGTGAGACGGGGCGGGGAGGATCGGGGATAGCGTGGCTAGACATGGCGCGAGTCACGGTGGGGGACTTTGGAGCGTGAGGGGAGGGAATGGGATGGGACAGAACGCAGGTAGGGCAGGGAAGGACGAAGCGAACCAGGGAGAACGTGTGGCGTGGCATGGCCTGGCGTGACATAGTGGGGGGGCGGGGCGGGGAGAGGCGAGGAAAGGCGGGGAGAAGTGGAGAGAGGCGAGGCGGGGTAGAGCGATATGGGACGAGACGTGGCGGGGCGTAGGGCATGGCGGGGGAAGGGGTGGGGCGGGGGTGAGGGTGAGGGTGGGGCGAGGGCGGGGGCGGGGAGGGAAGGGGGCTGGGAGGGGCGGGGCAGGGTGAGGCGAGGCAGGATGAGAGACGGGACGATGCGAGGAGCAGCCAAGCGGGATGGGTTGAGTCGAATGGGGCGGATTTAGGCAGATTGGGGCGGGAGGGATGGGCAGGAATGGGCAGGGCAGAACGACGCAGCACTGCGCAGCGAGGTTCGGAGGGCGGGCGGCCCAGGGGCGGAGTGTTCAGCCGACGTGTTGTGCTCATCCCGGTCCCTCCAAGGCCCCGTCCCATCCTTTCCCGCAGCGCTTCGCTTCGTTCCGCCCCGCCCCAGCCTGCCCCGCCCCGCCCCGCCCCGCCCCGCCCCGCCCCGCCCCACCCACTCCAGCCCAGTCCCGCCCCTGCGCCGCTGGCTTCGCGATTTATTGCGTTCGCGGTCGGGGCCGGCAGGTGCGATCGCTCGACACCGCCTTCCCGCCCTTCGCCGCCCCGCCCACCTCCCACCCCCTCCACGGACCCCGCGCGATCCGACTTTCCAACCGACTGCGCCGTCCTCCCTCGCTCTCCGCGTTGGCTGCGCTTTCGATACGGCTTACGCACGCTGTTGAAAATATCGTGAATTTTAATGCGGAGACTGAAGTTCTTCTCAAAGAAGTATTTCAAAATTAATGCAAAAATGACGAGGTTTCATTTAATTACTGATTCCGTTTTTCGTAATTGTGAGAAATGCGGTGTTATTGATGTCCAAGGCAGAATGGGTTCAGTAATTTTTTTTGTTCACAGTATTTGTCGTGACGGGTAATGGCAATGCTTTGCAGATGAGAGAAACTTACGACAGGTATCGCGACATGTTCTTACCCACAAAACAAAGTGTTGGCTTACACAGATGCTTCGCAGATGCACCTAATTCAATTACTACAGTAAATGTGAATGTCCGCAAGACACAACCAACTTCTCCGTTGTCGATTCCGACATTGAACAAGAGGATTTATATATGTATGATCTTTTTCGTACGTATATTAACATAAATAATGTATAAATTAATTTACTTATTATAAATTATGTTATGTTTAATATATTATAATAAACAACATATTAATGTACATATATTTTATATAAATATTGTATCAAATTATATACAATATATACCAATGTGACAAAAAATATAAATGAAGACCTTATTAAAGAATGCAAACGAATAATTAATTGTTATCCAATCAATAAAATTTATTTTTTATGCTTTACTTCTTTGACGCTGAAATATGAGCTGCCGTGAAAAAGGTCCACACTTCTTCAGTAATATTATGTCAACAGATGGACTTTTTAAAAATAATTTTTTGACAGAGATTTGGTCTATTTAGGACCGGTCTCGTTCGCTACTGAGCTCCACCGTTCGGTTGCAGTGTGTGTGTGTGTGCGCGTGTGTGTGTAGATGTGTGTGTTTGTGTGTGTGAGTGTGTGCGCGCGCGCGTGTGTGTGCGTGTGTGCGTGTGCGTGTGTGCATGTGTGCGTGTGTGCGCGTGTGGGTGTGTGCGCGCGTGTGTGCGCGTACGTGTGTGTGCGTGTGTGTGTGTGCGTGTGTGTGTGCGCGTGTGCGTGTGTGCGTGTGTGTGTGTGTGTGCGTGTGTGTGTGTGCGTGTGTGTGCGTGTGTGTGCGTGTGTGTGCGTGTGTGTGTGTGTGCGTGTGTGCGTGCGTGTGCGTGTGTGCGTGCGTGTGCGTGTGTGCGTGCGTGTGCGTGTGTGCGTGCGTGTGCGTGTGCGTGTGCGTGTGCGCGTGTGTGTGCACGTGTGTCGCAGCGGGCGCGCACACTGTGTACCTTTGTTTTCGTCTGGCGCCGGGGGCGATCAACGCGACCCGCTGCGCGCTTACTCTATTTGCAGGCCAGGGCGCTTCGTACTGCGAAAGGTTCCGGTGAATGAAATGCGCTGAAAATCGCGAAAGCAGCTCTTCTTTTGCTTGTGTTGAGGACTGGTTACTCGGAATTTTAGGAAAGAGAAAAAGGGATATTAACTGCACATGCTGTGTTTTGTGTAGGAGGTAATCCTACGCACCTGAGGTACTTGTTTTTTTCTAGTAATGTTTCTACATAATCTCCATTTTCTTTTTCATTTGATCTATCCGATACAAGATAAATTCAGTGAGTGGCATTGAATGGAACATACGTCGGATTTTATTTTCAAACGAAATTGAAGTGGTTTTGTAAGTTTATTTCACGTTCATTTTGTAGTGGTAAAGGAATTATTTTCCCTTCTGTTGGTTCCCTCCTGATAACACAATGTTCTATTATATTTTAACAAAATGAAGACTGAGGTAGTGAATTCAGTCATTGGGAAATTGTTGGTCAGTCATGAGATTGCCATTTTGTTAAATTTTGATGAAAACAAAGAATTTGTGACTAGGTGTGTCAGTAAACGACTTTATGCATTTTAGTATTAGTACGATATTAGGAAACTATTAGGTATAGGTATTCGGTAACTGATTTACAATTATATGCAACAGTATTTGTAAATTACACGGTGACGACAAAAATAAAAACACGAATTATAAATGATTCAGGATTATAACTTGTTCCTGATTACCTAGATAGAGTAAAATTATTTCTTGGATGGAAGAGGCAACATTTCTTCAGTTTATTTAGTTCAACAAGAAAAACATTTCGCAGAACATTATTTTTATTTCCTATTCATAAACTTGGAACTTGTTTCATATTCTTTATGTATTCAAAGATAATCCAAGAAATCGCAAACGTCTGCAAAATCTTCGCCCCTTCGAGTAATTACAACGAAGCTGTGCCTGTGTTCCAAATTCAGCCTGTACTTTGTAAAAATCATTGAATAGAATACTCCCATCAGAAGCAGTGGATACATTTACAGCGCCCAGTAATTGATACTTCCAGTCGCATCGCTTCTACACGAGATCAAATACATAGGATATGGATGCTATCGGATGCCGGCTATCGGTGCGTCAAAGGCTGGAATGCCTAGGTTTCGTTCATCTTGCCGAGGTCGTTTTCATTTGCGTAACTCTGGCGGCAGAAATTATGACTTCACTCTACAGGATGTTCAAGTCGTTTAGTACACATGCCTCATGCTAAATATACGTTTTACCAACAATTAAGTTGGAAATAATTTTGTAATTTTTTGGATTTTTAAACTTATTAAAAATGTTAGGAAGAATGTTGCTCACCACAATGCTACAATCTATGTCATAGAAAAAGCATTTCTTTTATTTTGTTTTGGGATACCTAAAGATGCACGCCAGATACCAATTTCAGAAAACACAAAGGGATGGGAATTTTCTTACAAAGTAAACAGACCAGATATTTCCTTATTATGCCCGATGATAAATCTTTGACCCACGTAAGTAAGCTGATAAGTCAAAAAAACGTCAATATTATTAATCCCTGATTTAATTCAGTTAAAAGTTGTTTTGTTAGTCACTTGTAAAATTAAGTGTTTATGACTTATCAGCTTATTCACCGGGATCAAAGAAATATAAACTGAAAAGGGTTAGCTGTTTTCTCTGAAAGGGGATATTATTTCTCTTAAAACATCTGCTTTAATGAATGGGTGCGCCACCGCAACGACACACACGCCTACACTGACTTGCAGAAACCAGGCTAATTAATATTTGCTGAAACTAGAAATCTATTTATTTTTTTTCACTCATTTTTGTCGAGACCGTTCCCGTTAATTTGGAGAAAGTATTTTACCAGCAAAAATATATCTTCTGCTTTTGATACATACAGTGCGCCGATTCGAGGCAGTACAAATGAAAACACCGTGGCACTTTTTAGTACATTTTTTTCACAGAAGCTATTTTTTGAAACGCTAACTAAATATACTGCAGCAAAATATGGAACGCAGACAGAAGCCATTTGCCCTAAATTACTTTCATAATTAACACATTAATTTCTCTGCAGAGCCGTTCACCTCTGCAACAAGACCGCGTCTTTATGCGGCGGCGGCGGAGGAGGCGACGGCGGCAGCGCGTTTGTGTGGGCGTTTTAGCTTGGCGTTGCCTCATGAAAAGGCGGCGGGGTGGGGGCACAGGAGGAGGAGGAGGAGAGACGGTGATTGCAGCGGCGGCGGCGGCGGCGACGGAGAGACGGTGGGGTTGGGGGAAACAATGACAGCGGTGGTGGTGGCAACGGTGACGGGGGCAGAGACGTCGATGTTTGTAGCGGTAGCGATGGCAGGGAAGAGACGGGGGCGGCGGTGGGAGAATCGCGGACGGTGATGGGAGAGAACAGGCGGTGACAGGGGAGAGAGAGGGGGAGACGACGAGATAGGGGGCGACGGGAGAGACGAGGGCGTGGACGGGAGAAGTAGGGCGGCGACGGTAGAAATAGGGCGGCGACGGTAGAAATAGGGCGGCGACGGTAGAAATAGGGCGGCGACGGTAGAAATAGGGCGGCGACGGTAGAAATAGGGCGGCGACGGTAGAAATAGGGCGGCTACGGTAGAAATAGGGCGGCGACGGTAGAAATAGGGCGGCGACGGTAGAAATAGGGCGGCGACGGTAGAAATAGGGTGGAGACGAGAAATAGGGCGGCAAATATAGAAATAGGGCGTCGACGGGAGAAATGGGGCGGCGACCGGAGAAATAGGGCGGCGACCGGAGAAATAGGGCGGCGACCGGAGAAATAGGGCGGCGACCGGAGAAATAGGGCGGCGACCGGAGAAATAGGGCGGCGACCGGAGAAATAGGGCGGCGACCGGAGAAGTAGGGCGGCGACCGGAGAAATAGGGCGGCGACCGGAGAAGTGACGCGAGAAATAGGTGGCGACGAGAAATAGGGTGGCAAATATGAAATAGGGCGTCGACGGGAAATAGGCGGCGACCGGAGAAATAGAACGGCGACCGGAGAAATAGGGCGGCGACCGGAGAAATAGGGCGACGACCGAGAAATAGGGCGGCGACCGGAGAAATAGGGCGGCGACCGGAGAAATAGGGCGGCGACCGGAGAAATAGGGCGGCGACCGGAGAAATAGGGCGGCGACCGGAGTAATAGGGCAGCAACGGGAGGAATAGGGGCGGCGACGGGGAACGGCGGCGGCGCTAGGGGACGCGGCGGAGATGGGGGGACGGGGCGGTGACCGGAGGAATGGGGATGGCGACGGCAGAGATCTGATCGGCGTCGGGGAGATGGGGGCAACGATGGCGACTACTGAGGCAAGGCACTATTGTCAGATAGAGGGCGGGGTTGACCAGGGCATTGCTCTCCCCAGCGGCTGTGCCGACGCCTGGACAACGTTGCCTGCGGCAGCCCCACATGAACTTTGCCTCAAAGTACCGAGAGCTATGTGCTGGTGCGAGATGCGATGTGCAAGTTGATGAACATAAGATTACTTTCGATTATAACGGGATATTTGTAAGCTGTTTTTTTTGTACAGACAAAAATGAAAGTGGGTGCAAGAAAATTTTCTCTGAAAGTACTACTGATGAATCAAGTTTGAAGTTAACGATGACACACCTGTTTCTATCCAATACATTAATTTCATTGACAGAAGTAATTTCCTTACAAAACCTAAATGTTTACCTAAACCCACGTAAAAGGCATTGTATTGTAGTTGACAATATAAGCCAAACTGAAAAGACAATTTAGATCTTAAATTTCTCAGGAGGTTTTTCATATGAGAATTATTATTCTCAAATATTATTAAAACTTACGTAAGTTGAGAAGAACTCCCATTGGGCCGACTCACATTCAGCACTTGTGGCATTCAACTTACCTGAAACAAAATACATAATGTGAGGAAGGTTACGCATTGATTATGATCTCAGAAGGAACAATAAAATACACAAGTAAAATTAATACAAATTGTATTTATTCTTTCAGTTTTTAATTTCATTTAAAATGATTTTGGTGGCAATTATTAATTTGTCTATTAAGACAGGTCTAGAGAATTGCTCCATAATTTAGAGATCTATTAGTTATTCCTAATTTACAAACAAACACTCATAATTGGTCCGGTATACTAAAACGAAACATATCGGTTCGATTGAGTCGACACTGTCAGTAAGATTAGTTAAGATTATAAATCATTTGTATATATCTGTAATTATATACTAAAAATTCTTGCAATAAATGCAGTACTTACTTTTAAGAACACTATCTAATGTGGCAAAAGAAAACTGGAAATGTACCCACACTAAGTCAATTCTACATTTTATATTTCCAAACAAACATTCAAACTCTATCTGCCTCTCCTAATGTTGTCCATACCAATGAAGAATGGGTGTATAGAGAAACTAGACGGGCCAACTTTAGAAATGAGCGACACATTTGCTACCTACATATAACAAGCAAATTAGAATGGAAACGGGTCACATTATGCTCCAATTCATTGCAAACGATACATCAATGTTGAAATAAAACTACATTCATTGTGAATTTTTTCAAAAGATCTGCAAATAAAGAGAACGTAGAGAGCAATAACAGAGTTATTTATTTTGCTCTATTTCTGTTTTTCCACCTACAATTCGCTAATTATTTCTGGGTTCAGAACTCATTCACAGAATGTTGAATGGAAAAAATGGAAACATTTTGGGTTACGTTTGAACAATAATTCGGAGAATTAATTCATTTCTCTTGTTAAAAGAGGAGATATATTTTTAAATAAAGATACACGCAGTATCTGTAAGATGTACTGATTCAAGTAATTATTTGTAAGCTATTCATAAAGACTGAAAAACGTGAGACTGCCAATTGTCATAGACACAGTTAATGGAAAATGTCAAGTATGTTTATTTTATAGCCATTATGTTTTCAAAACAATAATGTACTTACATAAGTAAGCATGACAACAAGAATAAATTTATTATTAAAATAGTATAAATGAAAACTCCTATGAATCCAACATTAGATTACTCAAAGATCGTAACTTCCAAAATAATGTTCTTAGAACAGCATATTGTGTAGCTTCCAGCCAAAAGCTACGTTGTGGTGAGGCCTGATCTTATGCGTTTCAATTTGTGTCAAACGATTGTAGTTGTTCAATCCGTTCCCGTTGAATAACTAAATCCAATATGTAAGTAAAGAGAACTAATTTGCTCACTAAAATTATGAAGAAAAGCGACGTGATTTATTTGTAAACATACAATCATGTTTCTGTACAAAAATGAACACATTCAAATCATACGTTTTCTTTGGAAAAGAAAATCAAAAAAATCGAATGAATATTTTTTATTTTCACTATTTTTTCTACAGATTTTTTAAATTTAAATAATTCAAACATACTTTTATAATACATTTATTGTTAGTAGTATTCAATAAATTAAAAAATATTTACAATTTTGATATTTCTAATTGTTTAAAATAGTACATTATGAAACAATAATGTAATGATGGGTATTAATACACGAGTGTGATATTACGGTACGAGCGACTATCGTAAACTTCACGCGCGTGTATTAATGCCCGTAACATCGAGTTTCATACGGTACTTTTTCTACGTTTTTTGAATGCTAAACTTTTACATTGAATCGTTTCATGACAGTAGACATGCAGAATTCAGTCAAGGCCACCTGGCGGACACCTCCCCACGCATACTGCCGCAGGTGGCTGTGGTTAACAGTCCGCCTGCGAGGTAGTAATGCGCTAGTCAAATAGGGTCAAAGTGAAATTACAATCCAATTTATTTTAAATAATATTACACGAAAAAATACTACTAATAAAAGAAATTAAAACTGGTGAATTAAAAGCATAATATAATATCAAGTGCAATTTTAATGTACACAATCGAACGAAACGTTTACTAGAAAGATTCTCAATGATTAATTGTCAATACTTGGTTTGTAAACTTCTCTGTGATTGGTCAAGAACCTGTATCATAATGAAATCTGTATCCTAATGAGTATCATTATACAACTGGTTACAACCATCAAATGACATTATACAATGAGAGTAGAAAAATGTTATTTTTATCTGGTATTTTTGGCCCCTTCCGGAGCCGCCTTTGAAAACTGAGTCCAAAGCCCAACCAACTGAGTTCACCACTTACGTGTATAATTGGCTGTGTTTAGCTCAGAGCCAACATTGGAGATGCCTCTGCATCGTTGGGTGGTGGATTTTCGACACTAGCTTTCGAATACAGCCGCTATCTAGAGGAGAACCTTGGCGACCGGCAGAACTCATCGGTAGTTTTCCGTGGTATCTCTGATCAATACTAGGCAAATGCCTGAACCGTGCGCAATCTTTCCTTCTTCTACCTTACCCTATCCTTTCCGCTTACACACACACAAATACACATACACACACACATGTACTACACTCCCAGACATGTCAAGAGACCAGTCAGGAGGTTGGTTGGTTGGTTGGTTGGTTGTTAGTGATTCCGTACACGTCTACTACAGAGGTCATTAGTCCAGTAAGTGTAGTGAATGTTTTTCATCGGATCGTGGAAGTGGTGCCCCGTTGGATGGCGAGATTCGGCGTCGATCTAACGTCCGCTTGCAGGGTTTCCCTCAACCAGGTATCTCCGACCAGCGGGGCACCGCCCCAGCCGGGACAAACTGTAAGCTTCCGATCGGTCTCCCATCATGTGCTGTAGAGTAGTGCATGTTAGTGTAAGTGTGTGTAAGGGGTGAGAATAGGACAAGAAAGAGAAAGGAAGGATCGCGCGCGGTCCGTGGCCCGTTTGGTAGGGTACTGCTCCGGAATTTGCCTGGAGTTGATCGGAGAAACCACTGAAAACTACCGACCATAGCAGGCGGCCTCCAGACTGCGTCTGAATTCGACCTAGATGACAAGCTAGTGTCGAAAATCTTGTCACTGTCGGGACTCGAACCTAGGAACTGCAGGGACATTAGTTGATGCACTGAGTTACCTCTTCCGGTACCAGTCGGGAGCTTAGAGCTTGTTGGTATGATGCAGTACCCCGCCGGGGGTAGATACCTCGAGAACGTCGCAAGCAGGTGGACGTGCAGGTCCGTGTGGGATCTCACCATTCAGCGAGAAAGAATCACCGACATCTCCCGGAATAAAAACATTCACTACACAAACGGGACTAATTACCGTAGCAGTTGTCGTGCCCGGAAACGTTAACCGTCACCTACGTGATTACACCATGAGCCAGCCTGCGTCCGTGGGCGCGGTTCTCACGCAGTTTGTCTGCGGCTACGCGCCGCCATCTGCTGCAGCGAGGTGGGGGGTCACCGGTGAGTGATTACTTGCCCACGCGCTCAGGTTGCATCGCGCCGCAATTCCGAAGTCCCCCTGTCGCCGGGTTCGAAATGCACGACCGTAAAACGCATTTTTCCTGCGCCACTCACCACACTACCGGTGTTTTGTATTGTGACATTTAAATTAGTGCGGGGTCTGTTACGAGAGTTACACAGGAGGTTTATACTTGGAATGCCTAAAGCACGAGTTTAAAATTGGTTTCCTTTTTACTTAAAGCTAGTGAGATATATATATATATATATATATATATATATATATATATATATATATATATATATATTGGTTGTGATTATTGTTGTTCTTAATTGTATGCTAATGAATTCAGAGATTGAGTGAACCTATTGACCCTTAAGTATTAACGATTCACGTTTAACATTAATATTTTGATCATGATAAAAAATGGATTGACTATTTCAAACTAATGTTCTCATCTTTAAAATATGTAATTAATGAAATGATCGATTCATTTACGCTGAAAATATCCCCCAAAAACTTTCACTCATTTCTTTGATAAGTATGTGTTCCAAAATCTCACAATTTCATTTAGAAAATTGCAAAATATTCTTGAGGCCAAATTTTATCAATTACTCAAGGCAAATAATTGGTTTCTGTTGTTGGGATTGAATACTTTTTGTGAAGTCTACTTTACAAATTAGTAAAGCAAGGCAACGAAACCAGTAGTTAACACAACTGTTTGCCAGTAAAAAATACGAGCTTCTCACATTCATTATATAATTATTTATAAATGTTTATGGTATAATAATTGCAAATGCATTCGTATCACCAATTTCACGTTTAGACTGACTTATTCCCTTTTAACGGAAATTTATTTTATTAAAACCCCTGAAAGACCAGCTAGAAACATCTGTCGGATCATTAAAACCACAGCAGACTAAATGTTATGCTTCTAGCCGACCCTGATGAACGAGGCAAGACTATCGCCTACAACAGCCTACAGCCGTTGCCAAGAAGCCAAATTCGCATTCGAAGACTGATACCGATCGTACTGTAAACGTCAGGGGGTACGTTTCCCTATGTTGTGTTACAACTATTATTACAAGACAATGGCATTTCTCTAGAGGAATCAATCAACACAACAGAGAGGAGACAATCAATACAACACTAAAATTAATTCAATTCATGAAATTTCGTATTTTTAAATTATAACTAAAGGATTTGGTTTTAAAACATGATAACCCACGCGTGCATTGCACATTAAGTGTTTCTTAAAAGTAAAACTTGCACCGACAAACGTTTTGGAGGTAGTATAAGCTAGTAAATATTTTAGTTGAAGGGAGTTTAACTGGGTTTCATAAAAATTGGCAGCAAACTGAGGATAACTATGAGCCGAAAAATTGAAATATCTGAGTACCACACTACGCGGTGAACAGATGACAGAAACAAAAAATGATAATGTCACGAAAAGTTTAAAATTGAGTGTAATAATATTTTCCGCTGGACCTTTTCAACGGTCATAATCGAATACTTTTCACTTGCAGATGTCCTGGTTAGGGGGAAACCCCACTAGCCGTCGGTAGGTCGGTGCCGGATCTCGCCATCCAGCGAGGGAAGCTCACCGCCATCTCCCGATAAAACATGCACTACACTAACGGGACTAATGACCAAAGTAGTTGACGCGCCCGGAAACACGAAAAAATTCAATCAATCACTTGCAGATGGTTTTGTGTCGGCATTTACCATTTTGCTGCTGCTTCTGTGATGCTTCCTCTGTGCATCTCACAGTCGCTAGGGCCGCGACCCGTCGACACGTCGAGAGCAAGTAAAAACGCTACCCGCACGGCCCCGCAGCTAGTGGCTGTCAACGCGGAGATCATTTTTTTGCTCGGGACGTGCGGGTAGTGCCGAGCGGTGTCGCAAGAGTGCGTCGAAAGCGCCATCGGCAGTGACAAATTTACTCACGGCCACCCCTTCACCCCCGTTCTCGCCCTAGCTGTGTTCGTCCGTCCGCTTGCCCATAATTCTTGCCTACACTCCCATCGTCACTCCATCTCAGCAATTACTCCCTCTCTCTCTCTCTTGCTCCCACCTTCTCTCTCTCTCTCTCTTGCTCCCCACCTTCTCTCTCTCTCTCTCTTGCTCCCCACCTTCTCTCTCTCTCTCTCTTGCTCCCACCTTCTCTCTCTCTCTCTCTCTCTCTCTCTCTCTTGCTCCACCTTCTCTCTCTCTCTCTCTCTCTCTTGCTCCCACCTTCATCTCTCTCTCTCTCTCAAATGCAGTATATATATATATATATGCATATACATTATATATATATATATGTGTCCACATTTATATATATATGTATGTGCATTTATATATATCTTATCACACATTATATATGCTCACATTCTCTCTCTGCTTGCTCCCCACCTTCTCTCTCTCTCTTGCTCCCACCTTCTCTCTCTCTTGCTCCCACCTTCTCTCTCTCTTGCTCCCACCTTCTCTCTCTCTTGCTCCCACCTTCTCTCTCTCTTGCTCCCACCTTCTCTCTCTCTTGCCCCTACTGTCTCTTGCTCTCACCCACTCTTCGCTCCCGCTTATTTTCCGCGCTTACTCTCTGCTCCACATAAAGTCCTCACCACCAGCTCTCTTGTCCATATTCTCTCCATCCCCACTCACTCTTCACCTCTCCTATTCTCCGCCCCACTTACTCTCTGTCTCCACTACATTCCACACCGCTTGCCCCGCTCTGATCCTCACCCCCGTGACGCGTCATTGCTTCCTCAAGTCTCTCTTCCGCATTCAAGCCATCCCACTTTTACTGATTGCACCTTTTCCCTCGCTGCCATATGCGCCATGCACTGTCACATCCTTTGCCGATCGCAGGTTCCAACATTTCTAAATTAAAAATTTATGTCTATAATCCAAATATTGTATGCATTTTTCTGAAGGACCCTTCCTGGATATCCTTAGTTATTATTGTTTATATTGTAAATATTAGTCTTCTACCATTCATTCATTTCATAGTTCATGCATGATGAAATGTAATTACAACAAAATTGTATACTATGTATCATAAAAACCCTTGAATGGCATAATAATGTCGAACAAGGAAATAAAAACTATTAAAAAAAATCCTTTGCCGATACTGACCAATCCCTTCTTTCCTTTCCACTTCCACATCCTCTTTCTCTCTACCGTTTGTATCCATTCCTATCTAGCGGCATAGCTACCCTTCACACAGCCTGCGCCACCTTCTACTACGATGCACATTCCTCCTATGCTGCCAGCTTCACCTTCATATCACATTTCTGTTCGCTGTCCCCCCTCCTTCCATTGCGCGTTTAGTCCCTCGTTCTAAACGCACTTCCCAGATCTTCCGCTTTCACACATTCCAAACGCATTAAAAATGTCTATGAACTTGTCGCAAGCGCAATGGGACCGGGATAACCCAACGAAAGATGCGGTGGTAATCTAAACGCCATGGCTAAAGTTCGAAATGCACAGGAAGTTCAATCTTCAAAATTGTATCGGTTGCAAAATTGCTAATAATAGTTTTTAGTTATGTTGTTTCTAATAAAAAGCAGCTCAATATATAATTAGATATTTCTATTGAAGTGTCTATTGTTCAAAACCATTCCTTCTTTATTTATTGCAAAAGAAAAGAGAATACGTAGAAAACCATCTCATGAATATTATGAACACGAGAGAATTCGTTATAAGGTTACCTTTCTTCATACCTAAGTATAATTTCGTAGTAAGAGCATTGCAAATAGAAAAATACCGTTCAAGATATCTTATTAGCTAAGCTCTTCCACCGATATTACAATTTCTAGTTTGTTTGTATGAAACAAACAAATACCTATCCAAATATAGATAGTATGATTTAAGATCTTCAAATATAAAAATTTAGGTGATAAAATATTTTAAAAATATAATTATGTTAGAGTTTTCAGAGCAGTTTCCGTAGAAAAAGTTGATTTTGCACAATGAGTGTTAATAATTGGGATTGGCATAAAAAAATTAAAGAAAACCAACAAAACATCCTTTATCTAACATTTTATATTAGTTTCCAGACTTAACACTTTTCTTTTACTCTAATGGTTACATATTATAACCAAGATAGTTTATGGATAGAATCCTCCCAGCTAATTACATCTCGTAATTCAGACTTATAACACAGTTAATTAGCTACGACAAAAATGACTTAAGAGATGAAATATAGCATCTATTGAATGTAATTTGATAACAAAAATTTATTGTGATCCCAGGAACAGAGAGGCAGAGGAAACTCCCCAGCGCTTTCTGGCGCCCAATAACCGATGGAGATATATAGGCTCCGGTGCCTATCGCCTTTGCCAATACAATTCGCTAAAGGTTTTCCATTTAGGAAAACGAACATTACACCAAAGTGGGATGACGGATCGCACGACGAGCTGTCTGCTGCGCATCAAATAGAGGATGGATGTAGCGGCACAATCGCTCCGTCCTCTCAAAAGCAGCTCTCGAGAGATATGTCGCAGAACAGGGCGAGACGGATGTGTTTCGATTTATTACACTATTTCTCGTCGCAGAACACGGACTTTTCACTGTCGCAGGAACGAGATCTCTACTTTCTAAAACCTTGAAGAATGAATGTCACACTGCAATCCCGGGCGAATGTCATGTCATTGAAACAGAGTTCACATCTTTCATCAATGATCAACATTCACAGCATCAATGAATACTATAAAGTACTATGTAGTTTATATATGTCATGTAAAATCATCACTTATGAGCAGAGTATTATTGACTACGGAGATCGACGCTAATTAGATAGCCAATTTTTTATTTTCTTTCCAAACATCATATTATACGTTTCCTGAAAGAATGCAACGAGACTATGAGGAAGGGAGACGAATAGTCCTAAATGATAGAAGTTAAAGAGGGAAAGGAGGAGGGAAAACGAATCCTGAAGCACGCAAATTCTGGACAGAAAAGGCGCACAAAAAGAAGAGAAACCAAGAGCAAGATAAGACGACACATTGGTGCATCTTTCGGAGAAACGGGCGATGGAGGGGGATGTTAAACAAAGGGTGAATACTCGTGGATGGAATAGGTCTCCGGAAAAAAAGGGTGTGAAAACAAGAGGTGGAGTGAAAAGAGGGATTGATGATATAACAGTGGTACCGGTGATCGCCATACGAAACAGTTGAAGAAATGAAGAACACTGAGAGGAGTGATGATGAAAAGTTAGGGTAACGTAGGATGTGGAAGGAATTAAGGATGAAGGGGGCGTAGAGAATTGAAGGTGACAGCATGATGGACGGAGAGGCAACGGGAAATATATTTGAAGGTGAAGAGCAATTATTAGACAGGAACAAATGAAAATTATGGGAGAGGACTGAAGGAACCAAGTCGATATAAGCGGAGAGAGCAAGTGAGGTTGAAGGGGTAGCGGAATCGGGTGAGGCGGAGAGGTAAGTGAGGCGTGGGGCTTGCCCGCTGCGCAGCGCGCACCATTTCTCAGGCTTTGGGCGAGAGCCGCTTTTTGCCACCCCCGCCCCCGCCCCCGCCACAGTCCCCCCGTCCCCGCCGCCTCCCCGCCTCCGCCGCGAGGTCTTAGCGCGAATCTCACGGAGCGCTCCCAGTAAACACCCTCCTCTCCTCTCCGCGCGCCGCTGTCACCTCAGACGTCGCCGAGGCGCCGGCGCCGCGTCACCGCAGCTCGTTCCCCTCCCCTCTCCCCCGCCTTCACCCCCCACCCCTGCCATCGCAGACGAATGACGCGCGAAGGGCTAACGAAGCGCCCGCCGCTCAAATGCAGTGCGAACCAAGATAAATACCCGGCGTCTTGTGGCTGCGATGTACTGTCGCCGACGAGGGACAGCTGCATCTACACGTCAAAAACAGCTTTGAAGTCTTACTGTTGCAGACACACTCGGGAATTTCTTCACAATATGGGATTCAACAAGAGGTACACCCAGTTCCAGTTGACACAATGGTTTTTGTAATAAATTGTAACAAATGTTTGGAACCATCCACAATGTAAAGAAATATTTGTGCGCTGTGCTTTTAGAGAAATCTATTATTCAGTATTAATTTTTTCGAAATTTTAAGGAATATTTTTACGTGTGTTATGTTGTTTATTTAATTGTAATGGTTCCTGACGTTAATAAAAACTGACACTAAAATATTTTTTTTAACAATTTCTTTTTTGACGTTTACGCCCCTACTAGGGCCGAAACGTCAAAAATTAAATAATTTTTAACGTTAAATAAATTGTTTTGAAACTTATAAAAAGCAACGATTCTCCAAAAACAACAAAACATTTCTTTTGGGATTCTATTTGAAAACTTATTTTCAGTAGATGGACTTCAGCAAGCTGAAGGACTTGAGCAGATTATTTAAAGAAAAATCAATTCATAACTTGTCCGTTGATGCAAAAAAAGATAAAAAGTATCTCAATAATAAAAACAGTACGTAAACGCAGTAAAAGGTAATGTAACGCGTTTTCGTTGACCACCGTCTCGGACAATGACCGTCGTCACTTTTCCTCAGCCAGGCTGCATTTTTCACGGGAGGACTAACACGCTGCGAGCAATTACGCTTGTTTGAGGGAGAGGGACAGCCCGCATGCGATGGAACAGCTGCGTGCGAGTTGGAAGCCCTCAATAACAGAGGCGCTTTCATTTGCCTTCAGACGTCCCTCCGAGCGCGCGGGGCCGAAGCAAGCGCCGCGCCCGTTAAGTGGCCACGGGGTCCGCCCGCGCCCGCGCCCTCGCCCGCGCCCGCGCGACAGCTTTTATTGAATGAATAAAAAACAAAGGCGGCGAGCGAAGCGAAGCGGAGCGCGGCGGAGAGTACAAAGCGCCCGGCGGAGGCGGCGGCACTGCACACTGGGGCGGAATCCACCGCGCCTGGCACAAACTCAAAAGAGCTAATGTTCGGCTCGGAGAAGTACAGTCGACTCCGGTTATAGTGAACTCGGATATAGAGGACACTCGAACGTAAGTCACTGATTCCGTTTCAATTACACTACAAATAAGCATAAGAAGATTCGGTTGTAATGAACCTGAACATCGGCTACAGTGAACGTAGGAAATGAATCTTTGAAATTAATTGGATCTCGCACGTTGTTAGGCGAGTGAAAGGACCTTCGGAGAGTGGGACGGTGTTCCAATAGTGCAAGGGGCATTGAAAGATGTCGAGACTGTATTACAATAATTAGAGACAGATGGAAATACATAACAAAGAATGGAAAGAACACGGTCTTTGGAGAAGGATCTAGAAAAATTAATAATAAAAAAATGAACGAAGTTAACAATTTAAAATAATTGATTTTTAGGGGGCAAATTAAAACATTGAAATTTTCAATTCTTGCAGTTAATGAACTTTGCTGCATTTCTATATTAGGAAAATTAATCATAGTGGAGGAGTTCTATTTAATTTTGACATTGGCGGATATAGTGACCCTGTGATATAGTAAACCGAACATGCCCCCCCAGAAGTTCATTATAACCGGAGTCGACTGTACTTCGTATTAATAGTTAAAATGTAAAATGATTGTATTCGTACCGTGTCGGTAGTTATTTTGTTGTTAGATTGAATATCGAGAGCAATGAATCACGCTAATTTACCCTATACATTAATACAAGTAATCTTATCCTTACAGTAAAAGAACATGATAAAAATAAATGCTTGTAATCGACTAATGGCATGATGGAGAGTCCCGCAATATCAATTCTACGTAATAACTTGTCAAATATGTGAATTAGTCTACGAACTCGCAGAAAGACATTTAACTATTTGGTATTGCGACTCTCGATCTAGTGTTCATGGTTTGATTTTAGGAAGAAATAAAATTACCTACCGTTTATAAGAAAAATGAAAATATATTTTATGATAGGGTCTGCATATTAACATTTTTACAGCTATTTACCGATTTTTCGGTAAGTTTCGATAAATCTATTGTTTACGACCTTTGAAGTTCAGGTCTGCACACAGGCATGAGAATTCGTCCGAAGGGACGTGATCCTTGAATGAAATTTTTATCTTTTAGCAGTCGTGTGCGCTTTGTGACCCCCGCTGGACCACCGTGCGTCTGCGGGGGTGAGCTGGGGCGGCCGCTGCGGCTCTAGTGCCATGGCAAGCGGAGGGCCGGGAGACTGCGGTGGCAGAGGCAAGGACAGGGGCGGAGGAGGCGCCCGCGGATATTAGCGGCGTTCCTCTGTTATCGCGGGGATTCAATTCCGCCCGCAAACAGCGCGGCTGCCGGCCGGCGAGGCGCGGTGGGACGGGAAGGGGTGGGGTGTAGCAGGGTGGGACGTTTTGAGCGGAGTGGGGTGGAGCGTGGTGGGGTGGGGCAGGTTTTGGTTGGATGTGAGCGGAGCGTGGCATGGCAAGCAGAGCGAGACCTGGCGCAATGGAGAGAGGTGAGATGGTCGGGACGGAACGGTGCGGTGCGGTGCGGTGCGGTGCGGTGCGGTGCGGTGCGGTGCGGTGCGGTGCGGTACGGGACTGACCGGGACGGAGGAAGATCGGGGAGAGCAGGCTCCGGTGGGGCGGGGTAGAATGAAGTGTGGCGTGGCATGGTGACACGTAGCGTGACGGAGTGGAGATAAGCGTTGCAGAGCGGAGAGGGACGCGGAAAGGTGGAGAGGGGCGTAGTGGAGCACAGAGGGGGCGTGGTGGGGCGGAGAGGGACGTGGTGGAGCGGAGACGGATGTGGCGGTGGCGGAATGGGATGCAATGGGACGGGGCGAGGCGTGGTGTAGAGCTGTGTGGCGTGGCAGAGAATGGCGGGGTGGGGTTGGGCGTGGGAGAGGAGGAGAGGATGGGAGCGAACCTACCGCAGCGAGAGGGATGAGAGAAGGACGGGGCGACGGGGAGGGGCACAAAGAGGAGGAGTGGAGATGCGGGGCGGAGTGCGGTCGCCGTCTGTGGTGCGGAAACATGTGCTACGCGCAGTCCACCGCTGCGCTGAGAGGCAATGGATTCTGGGAATCACTCCCGGTCATACGGGGTTCACTGCAATGCGTTACTGAGGACCCTGCTGTACAAAACGCTTTACGAAACACGCGCTTGGCATTTTTACCCTCGCACCGCTTCCAAAAGTAAAAGACTCTTTTTATCGAAAACAAATAAAAGATAGAAAAAAGTAACAAATCTCGGTGTTTTAAAACCAATGATGCGAAAACAATATGTGAAAGAAAATGTATTTTCAAAAACCTTATTAATTTCGAAATCTGTTTATGTTTCATGCATGAATGTGAGAACTTTAATAATTTATATCTAAAATATTGAGGGCAAGTGCCCGTTGTCTATAAATCGCTTTTACTTTCGCAGGGGAAACTATTTACTAGTAAGTACTCTACCGTAAACGTAAGGATAAATGAAAGGGCTCGTAAATTATGGTGCTGTATTCCTAGAAATTATTCATTACTAAATGAGTGAAATGTGAAACCAACATTTGTTTTTCTAATTTTGTTTACAGACTGGCATTAGGAAATATTTACAAACATGTTTATAATTCTCTATAATTTTTATATTGAGGTATTTCATTTATATAATGTTCACAGTTACAAAACACATTTTTAAGTAAATATTGATAAAATAATATTCGCTCAATGGTTATTTATTTCTGTAAATACTTAATTTCATTATTTCAATGTATGAAATATATTATGTTATTTATTCAGTTTAAATTTTAGAGATTAAATGTTTAATTGTATATCTCCGCTTAAATGCATTAAATGAAACATTAAGTTAATGAGTAAATTATATTAGTGAAAAATTCGCAATAAAAAACGTTGTGTTTTTAACATTAAAACTTGTTTCCAGAAAAGTAATATTAACTAGTTTTTCAATTGTTTGAAACGAAGTCTGCAACGAATTGTTTGTACGAAAAGTGAGTCAAAACAAAAATATATTGTTAAAACATTTTATTTAATTTATAAAAAAAAGCTGTTGTCAAACGAGTCTCGGATTCCTCTCACCCATTAGAAGAGCGTAACTCACTATAACAAAAAAACCTAAAATGCGACATGATTTGGGTATGATTGATTCGTCTTATAGATATACTATTACATATACATTGATTCGCTCTCTCATTGTATATAAAGAAAACACGTAACTACAAAAAAAAGTATTTGGTTTCGTTAAACTTTACTCTATTTGAAATCAATGACTGCCAACACTCCTACTGCAAAAGTTTTCCCATACGTTCCTCGCAAGTATTTGAAACAAATCACCAAGGGGGTTACGCATGGAGCACAAATTGTATAACTGTATATTGTTCTAATACCTGGTAAAGTTTCGAGTTTAGCGAAACCACAACACAGAACGGTGTAACGGCGGATTGCAACTCGATGTTACATTTGGGAGATACCGACATTGCGGAACCGCTGAGGTCAACCTCAATTTATAGCTTTCATGATTTCTATTACGCTCTGGAACAATCCTAAAATAGTACCGGTAACAGCGTGAGCAGCCAACCAAAGTGCGCAGTCGACTGCGGTACGAGCCGCACTGCGTGGAACCAAGGCTGCGATTTGTGTCTCACACGATTTATACCTGTTTTTGTTTTGCAACTGGGCTGTTTTGCGGTAGGGGAATTCATTACGATTATTTAATTCATTTCTAATTGCTTAGGAAGATAAAAGTAATAGAGATCTCTGTTACCTGGAAGATAAAATTTATGTATACTTCATGTATTATTATTCAGGAAAAGAAGAATTACATATTCCTTCACAGTTCATTGTTAGCGCTTTGATAGGATAGTAATATTTGGATACACGACACCTAGAGAATAAGGAATCCCCGAGAATGCACATTTTTTTCTACTCTGGAATGTTGAAAGTAATTACTTCATGAAAATATTGTTATGGGCTATATAAATCTGAATGAGTTGAATTCGCGTGGAATTTTCACTGTAACCTATTTGAAATATAAATGAAATTTTATTGAAGTTTGTGAGTGATTAGTTCTTAGTAAGCGAATGGCGCAAAAACTAAAATTAAATAGAAAATTAAAAATTGAAAAAGCTACAGTAAAATGACTCACATGTACATTTTAATTAATTATTATTCTTGCATATATTAAGAGGCATGAAAAAAACCTAGGATATTAAAAAAAACTTTTACATAATTTATACGTGAAAGGTGGTAAAGGTAATAAATATAAGCAAAAGTACAATAGGTAATCGCTCACAGTACGCGATTGTATTTAAACTCTGAAATTAAATTTACCTTGACTTCAGGGTGACTACGTGACTTCAGGGTGAACTATGAAGACCTCACTTCAACTGCATGAATTATTTTAAAACGACTTAAGTGTATTTTTAACAAATTATAAACAATATGCAGAATATATATTGTGTGTACGAACCAACCACGGAAATATTCTGTTACTGGAAAATTTCAGGACCAGTTACTACCGGTCTGTTACTCGAATAATACTTACAAAACAGAAATGCGGACGACAGTATGTGGTAGCTGAGAAGTGTATATATACCATCCATAATAAATTTGCAATTATTTAGTACAATATTTAACATGCCCACGCGACAAGCAACATCTGTTGCGAATTTGCAGCTTTCTGTTTGTGAGTAATGGAGAGCACGCTGCGTTGGGCACATCATTGACATACAGCATACATCGAACAACAGAGTTAATGGGATAACCACAAGTGCTCACCTACACTGCAAACCATTACATGAACAATATGCACTCAACCTTAATTGGAGTTTAGGCTGGCTCCTGAACACAGCGGCAAAGTGCAGTGTAGCCTCTTTGAGCTTCTTAATCGAAGGAATATAAATGAATAAAACGCGGCTGATGAATCAGTTACAGAATGTGCTGATCAGTCAGAGGCTGAATTTTTAGGCCACCAGGAATTGCATAACAGTATGTTCCAGGGGGATCTGTTTGAGCTTTGAAAATTAGGGGATCATGATTAAATTACGTTCAAAGTTTGGGGAATGGGATTTGCCCCTGTCACTAGAGGATTTTAACTAGATCGATATGTTAGTTTTTTGTCTTTACCAGACGGAAGCGGTTGTAAAATGTGCAACTGAAGACAACACTTTCCTATCGTTTCCCTGCTGATGAACTTACGAGTTCTTGTTCTGAAACTTTGTTTGGAACTGCAGTACTACTCTGTCCAAAGAGCGACTTTGCAAATAATACAGAAATATTGATAAAATGTGTAATTTAATTACATTTCTCTCCCTTTGCACGCTCATGAGACGTGGCCGTGAATAGCAAAATGCTCACGAATATATGCGCTCAATCGCAGAATGAATACTCCTGCCAAATAATATTACTAATTGTGATATCTTCTTCACCACACAAAAATTGCGAAAGCTAAGGTTCGCATCGAATATGTTTAAGTGACATCAACCTAACTATTGTATTTCAAACTATTTCAACAGTGTGAGTTGAGAGAGAAAAACTAGTGGTGCTAAAACAGCACACACTTTATTTTCACGCAAAATAACGTGATAAGTACTAAAATATTCCGAAAGGAAAAATATTCCATAGTGAAAAATCTCCATCTTCAATGTTTTAGTTGTGGGAAGACTCCGAAAAAATTTTACATGATTGTTAAGGAACATGATACTCAACGTTCTTTACACACTCCAACAGCAAACTTTAATATAAAACGACAGAGCCATTTTTTGGAAAATTTTGAAAATGTCCCAGGTACTTCATGTAAATTCCCCCCCCCATAATTAAAATATTGGTTTCAAATTCAAGGGGCCACGGCATCAGTCATATCCATTGAGGAATATCAATTTTCGAGAAAATAGGCTGAACTGTTTAGCGGCTAGCTTTGTTCACAGACGGACGGACAGACAGACGTTTGGCCGTTATTCGATTTTTCTGTATGAAGGACCCACAAAACATGGATGCTGGCTACTCTACGTGTTAGAGGATTTTTTTTCTGAATTTAGCAACTGGATTTATCCACTTTTTCGTTACCAGGGCCCTGTAATAAGTTTCTTTTCTGTCGAAAATTCACCGTTTTTTTCGCGCAACATTGCATAACAAACCATAGCGAGAAAATAAAAAAAAAACGAGTACCATGTACTCTTTCTTAACTATATTTCTCGCAATATTTATAGGTTACATTATTTTTTTAAATATTAATGTAGACCAAATGTATTTCAGTTCCGATACACTCATTGTTATGAACAAGGATATGATTGCATTTGGTTTTGGGAAAATCCATCAATCCACAGACATCAATTCAGAACTACGATAGAAGTGTCTGACTTTGGAATCGCTTGAAGGAATCTCCTCTCAGCATCAGCAGCACTCGATACCCTGCTTTGTTGCTTGCTTCATTCCAAAATAAATGCTTGGAAATATTACAAAAATGTAAGTACAAATTGTTTGTCCACCTCAAAACGATTATAGAATATGCGAATAGAAAACGCGCAAAAAAGAAACTAAAGAGCTCTGTTTGCGAGTAGCTAAAATATTCCAAACGCGAAGTAACTATTCCCGCTTCTTGAGTTTTCTTTGTAACACAACTGCTTCATCTGTCGCATTACAAAAAATGCCTCAACATCATTAATTACTTCTTCGTCTAAAGAAAGCGCTTCGCTTCACCCTTCAACGCGACACTGCCAGCATTTGTCTCTGATTGCCCGTGAGAAAAAAAACTGAAATGAAAAGAGAATATTATCAAAAGAAGAATTATATGGCAAGCAGACTACATAATATCGTTAATCAAATGCAAAAATTAGAAACAGAATTATATTTTATAAATGAATATAAACAAAGTAAATTGAATTTTTAAATTAATTAATATTAATTAAAATAAACGAAGTTACATATTATTGCATTAAAAATTTCCATTATTTTGAAAATATGTGGAAACATATTGTGGAAAGTATTGTGATTAAGAAAAATCAGCTTTTTTCCAAAATTTCAGAATGAGAAAATGGACAGTATTCTACGAGTATAAAACAGCTACTCATAGGTAGAAAACAACAACAGAAATTACAATAGCTCAAAAATAATACGATGTGTTTTTTCTGATTAAATCAGAAGAGGGATTCTAAAGTTTATTTGAATTTTTAATTCGAAACATTATCAATATTCTAACTGCAAACACGTTTGAAAAATACAATCTACTATAAAAATTCGATTATTGAAATATAAAGGTGTTTATAGGTATATTTAATTGTCGAGCACAAAAGACGGATGTGTGTCGAGCACAAAAGACGGAAAATGTTCATGAGACTTTCTAGTCCCAGACCAGCCTGCGATGCTAGTGAAACAGAAGGCGATATTTTTGGCGTACAGTTGCTTGGTTGGTTGATTAGTGATTCCAGGCGCGTCAACAGCTTAGGACATTAGTCCCGTTAGTGTAGTGCATGACTTTTTCCTCCGGAGATGGCGGTGATCTTCCCTCCGCTAGATGGCGAGATCCGGCGCCGACCTACCGTCGGCAAGCGAGGTTTCCCCCTAACCAGAACTCTCCCACCAGCGGGGCACCGCCCCAGCCGGTACAACTCTAAGCTCCCGACCGGTCTCCCGGAATATATGGTAGTGTAGTGCATGTTAGTGTAAGTGTGTGTGTAAGGGGTGAGGATAGGACAAGGAAGAGGAAGGAGAGATCGCGCGCGGTCCGAGGCCCGTTTGTTAGGATACTGCTCCGGCATTCGCCTGGTGTTGATCGGAGAAATCACGGAAAACTAACGATCAGAGCAGTCGGTCGCTAGAATTCTCCTCCAGACAGCAACTGAATTCGACCTAGCTGAAAAGCTAGTGTCGAATATCCTACCGCCGTCAGGACTCGAACCTAGAACTTCCCGGTCAGAGGCGCTGCAGTAACTTCAGTTGATGCACTGAACTACCGCTCCGGATTTTGGCGTTCAGTAGGTGCGGGTTTTGAATTAAACTGAATGACACGCATCCAAATCGCCAATAAGAAAAGGTTTACTTGCTTCAGACGATTCTTGCCCTAGCGTGATACCCGTTCGCCTCACTGTGTCAGTGAGGTATCGTTGGAACACGTTCGGTAATGTAAAGGATAGTTGGGAAATTCGCATCTCTCATTTCGCAGAACTCAGTTTTATTATTCGTGTTGAATGAGCGATTGAGTATGCAAGCGCGCAACACTGCAATATTAGATACACAAGGTTTACTGCAGAGTGGAATACAAAGGGAAAATCAAACGCGTTTTTGATGCTGGTAACCGTGATTGCAGGGCACGCGTTGTTCAAGGATTTCTCTAAATTATTGTTTTATTATTATTATTATTAATATCCACATTATTATTATTATTAATATCCACATCATTATTATTATTAATATCCACATCATTATTATTATTAATATCCACATTATTATTATTATTATTATTATTATTATTATTATTATTATTATTATTATTATTATTGTAATTTGAACTTCTGCTGTGAGCAATAACACCAGAGAAGACATTTAGAAATGCATACATTGCGACCCACCCCTCTGCCGGCTAGCTCAGAATGGTTTTTCAAGGTGGGCGCAAAATAAAAAAATACAATTAGAATAGCGGGGATCAGGGTCATGTGGGCCGTTGTGGATTGAATGCACTTACACAGAAACTCAAGTCGGATCACTTTCCACTTACTTAAGTATATTCTAATTAAATTGCTGTTACAGTAAATGAACATAAAACACTTTACATGTGGTTTGTCAGTGGCAGAAATATCTCAAGCACAAGCGAAGGCGGAGCATGGGGAGCGAGCGCGCAGAAAGCGGGTAAGATAAGTGGTGGGGAAGAAGAGTGGTGGAAGGGTACAGGCGGGGAAAGGAATGGTGGGAAAGAATGGCGTGGCAGGTGAGCGGCGTGGCAGGAGAGCGGCGTGGCAGGAGAGCGGCGGGGAAGGAGAGCGGCGGGGAAGGAGAGCGGCGGGGAAGGAGAGCGGCGGGGAAGGAGAGCGGCGGGGAAGGAGAGCGGCGTGGCAGGAGAGCGGCGGGGAAGGAGAGCGGCGGGGAAGGAGAGCGGCGGGGAAGGAGAGGGGCGGGGAAGGAGAGGGGCGGGGAAGGAGAGCGGCGGGGAAGGAGAGCGGCGTGGCAGGAGAGCGGCGGGAAAAGAGCGGCGAAGGAGAGCGGCGTGGCAAGGAGAAACGGCAGGAAGGAGAGCGGCAGGGAAGGAGAAGCAGCAGGGAAGAGAGAGCAGCAGCAGGGAAAAGGAGAAACGGCAGGAAGAGCGGCAGGGGATCAAGAGAGAGCGGCGGGGAAGAGGGAGCGATGGAAGGAGAGGGGCGTGGAAGGAGAAGCGGCGGGGAAGGAGCGAAGGCGGGGAAGGAAGAAGGCAGGGAAGAAAAGAGCAGCGGGGAAGGAGAGCAGCGTAGCAGGAGAGCAGCGGGAAAAGGAAGCAGCAGGGAAAAAGGAAGGCAGCAGGGAAGGAAGCGGCAGGGAAGAGGAGAGCAGCCGTGGCAGAGAAGCAGCAGGAAGGAGAACGGCAGGAAGAGGAGCGGCAGGAAGAAGGGGAGGGCGTGGAAGAGAGGGCGTGGAAGAGCGGTGGGGAAAGGAGGCGGCGTGGGGAGGAGGAGGAGCGGCGTGGAAGGAGAGCGGCGTGGAAGGAGAGCGGCGTGGAAGGAGAGCGGCGTGGAAGGAGAGCGGCGTGGAAGGAGAGCAGCGTGGAAAGAGAGCGGCGTGGAAAGAGAGCGGCGTGGAAGGAGAGCGGCGGGGAAGGAGAGCGGCGGGGAAGGAGAGCGGCGGGGAAGAAGAGCGGCGGGGAAGAAGAGCGGCGGGGAAGAAGAGCGGCGGGGAAGAAGAGGGGCGGGGAAGGAGAGTGGCGGGGAAAGGAAGAGTGGGAAAAATGAGGTCAGGAATGTGTGTCGAAGACCATGACTGACGGAGGTGAGTGGCGAGGAAAGTGAATGGCGAGGTGATGAGAATGGAGGTGAACGTGAGATGCGGAGAATGGGAGAAGCGGGGAAGAAAAATGTGCTGGGGACGGTAGGGTGGAGGAGAGGATGGTGACGGAAAAGAATGGCGGGGAAGGAATGGTGAATAAGGAGTGGCCGGGAAGGAGGCGGAGGAAAGGGCAGAGGGAGACGACTGTAGCTCCGCAGCGTTTCCGCAGCCGAAGAGATAGGCCCGCGGCCTAAGGAAACAGAATGCCGGCGCCGTTCTCAATAGGCGAAATGAAGAATGATATTAGCTTCTCTTATCGCGTGTTAGCACAAGGGCCCGCCGCAGGGCGTTCGCCGATGAGACGCCTCATCCTCCCCAGCTCAATCCACCTTCCTCCCCTTGCTCACTCCACCTTCCACCTCGCTCGCTTCTCCTTCCTCTCCAAACAGCAATTTCGAAATAATCGATTAACTACTAGAAAACTTTAGACCTGAACTGTGTACGTGTAATGGTAAATCTTGTATTTTAGAAATGTCTCCGAATTACTGATAGAAATATATCTTCAAACATTGTCTTCGAATACAATCATTGCGCTAATGAGTCCAATTTTGTCGTAAACATGTATTGTCAATAACAAATAAGTACATGCTCAAGTTATTTGTAATTACGACGTGCCAAAGATTAATCACAATTACTTTGAACTCACCTTCGGTGTTCCAATTTTTATCATTGTTTACACATTTTATTTTTGTAACACATTGTCTTCTAACTAAATCACTGTCAATAAAGTCATTCATACACCTTGTTTACACTTGAGCAAATAGAATGAGAATTTTCCCTCTCACATTTACATGCCCCCCGATTCGCAAAAGAGTCTGGAAGTGCCTTGAAGCACTCTGTACTTGCACACATCAATGTCATTCCCTGGCTGTCTAGTTCTTAACCATGTGTCTTCACTATAAACACTTAAGGTCACGAAATCACCTGAAAGACATGGGAAAATGATACTATGTTAATGAGCTGGTTTCTGCATTGGAAATAACCATTAGTTTAGTTATTAACATTTATTTTAAAATGAAAATATTATTCTCAATCGAAAGTCAAGCCGTACAATGCTAAAAGAGACGTAAAATACTCTCTAAAACCCTTCACCTATAAGGGGAAATATCTCAATCTGAGAGCACAGAAGCGAAGGCATGAACGATGGTGATTGTCACGATGCAGCATGGCCCCTGGAAGCAGCTTACGACAGTACTTACAGCGAAAATGCGATGGCAGTGGCAGTCTTATATAAAAATATTAGGGCAGAAAATGGGTACGATGAGAGCAATGATGATAAAATAGAAGGGGTGGTACTTCCGATGTCCGTGGGTGGGCGAAAACACGTCTGTGATGGAGTCATCAACGTCGCCAGCGAGGAGTTGCAACGTGTGGGAGTGGGTGTGAAACGTGCTCTTTAAGAATGGTTATGTCCAGGGATAAAGAGTGTGGAGGAAAGGTTAGTGCCTGAGCTGTATCTGCGTGGTGGGTGAAGATGCATGAGCAGACGGGTAGGTGTTGCGGAGGGCGGCGCCTCTAGAAGGGAAAAGAGGGAGATGGACTGTGTGAAGTGTCAACAGGAGACGGGGAGTTTTCTTTGCCATGTCGGACGTGCAGCGGTGTCTATGTTGGTGAAGCGCGTGTCAAAACTCAGTTGCGAACACACGATTACTTAGATGTGAACTGACAATGGGTGAGTTCATAGAGGTGAATACGATGAAAGGTGTGGACGATGATGTGAGTGAGGACAAGCGTTGGAACAAGGGCTAGACCGAGAGAGTCCGATTGATTGATTGTTGTTGATTCCGGGCGCGTCAACTAAAGAGGTCATTAGTCCCGTAAGTGTAGAGCATGCTCTTTCATCGGGAGGTGGCGGTGATATTCACCCAGTGGATGGCGAGATCCGACGCCGACCTATCGACGACTAGCGAGGTTTTCCCCAACCAGGTGTCTTCAACCAGCGGGGCAAGTCCTAAGTCTTCGACCGGGTTCCCGGCATGTGTGGTAGTGTAGAGCATGTTAATGCAAGTGTGTGTAACAGGTGAGGGTAGCACAAGGAAGAGGAAAGAAAGATCACGCACAGTCCGTGGCCCGTTTGTTAGGATACTGCTCCGGCATTCGCCTGGTGCCTATCGGAGAAACCACGGAAAACTACCGATCAGAGCAGCCGGACGCTAGAATTCTCCTACAGGCAGAGACTGAATTCGACCTAGCTGAAAAGCTAGTGACGAAAATCCTGCGCCGTCGGGACCGCACCTAGGACCTCCCGGTCAGAGACACTGCAGTGACATCAGTTGATTCACACCGGAAGCGGTGGCTCAGTGCCAGTCCGAGATGAAGATGACGTGGAACAGGTAGAGGGTGGACCTCGATGTGAGCGTGGACGGAATTGTTGCCTAGGGCGAGGGAGTTGGAACAAGCATGGGCGTGGTCGGGTCCAAGGCGAGGGTAACGCCGTGGGAGAGAGCAAGGGCGAGGGAGGTGGTGTGCTTGTTCGGGGACGTGTCTGGGAACGGTCTGCAAAGAGGGAGGGAGGGGGACGGCGGCGTTGACGGCAGCTGCGACCGCCGCGACGCGTGTGAAAAGTTGCGGAATGGCTGTCGCAGGCGGCGGTGGCGAGGGGCTTTAAACATTCATGCGACCGCGCAGCGCGACGCCGCGTGGCGCGGAGGTGAGGGTGGCGGAGGCTGCGACGGCGAGCGACGCAGACGGGACAAAGGAGGCGCGCCGGCCGTCGGACGGAGCGGCGCGAGCTCGCTGACGCAGGCTTAGGAGGGCTCTCCACGGAAGAAAAACGATGCGCAGCCGACAGGCCGCAGTTGTGCTTTGCTGCCAACACAAGAACTGCGGAGAAGGGGCTGGAGATTGAGAGACCTACAGCAAGATAAGAGACAGAAAGGGCAGGGAGAATGTTTTACTGACAAGTTATTGAGAGAGGGTAGATTAGGTGTAGTTACGTCTTTGAAGGAGAATAATGGTTTTATATGTACGCGAAACACAACAACAGGTATGACGGATTATTCCATGCGTATCCATTCTGACCTGTTCTAGACCTCCTATTCAAATACGACACGAAGACATTCATCCCTACAACTCAGAATTGATGCATATTTTTTTGTTTCTGAATTATACTCGTAATTTTGTGTAATTGTAAATTAATATACAATTGAAGCAGTCATGCATATTGCGACGAAGTAACTTACACAACTATACCTGTTAGGTCTCGGCTTAAAATAGAAATTTTGCAAAGGGAATTTCACCTCGTGCCGTTTTGGTCTGTGTTTAGGTCGTGGGTAGCGCGTTGGCCAAGAGTTTGCGACGGCTCGGGGCCCCTCAGGGAGGTTTGCTGCGTGCTTAGCGCCCCCTGGCAGCGGCGGGGTGGGTGGGAGGGTGACTAGCGGAGATGTTGGCGGAGAAGGTTGCGGCCGTGGTAGTGGCGAGAGCGGTGGTAGCGAGGACGGTGGCGGCGATGGTGACAACGGTGGTAATAGCGGTGGCGGTTGCGGGGGCGATGGTGGAACGGTGGTGGGACGGTGGTGGGGCGGTGGTGGGGGGCGGAGGGCGTAGTGGTGGAAACGGAGTCGGCAGGGGTGGTGGAGCGGCGACAGTGGCAGTGGTGATGGCGGGTGCGAGAAGGTTGTAGCGGTGGCGGTGGTGGGGGCGGTGGCCGTGGCGGCGGTGGTAGAGGGGACGATGGCGGGGGTGGTAGTGTGGGCGGTGGCGGTGGCGGGCGCGGTGGCGGGAGCGGTGGCGAGGAAGGGGAGGGCGATGGCGGCGACCTCTGCACGCCCCTGGGGACCACGCGGCCTGCATGCATATGCGCCCTGTGCCAGCGCGCCCAGGATACACTCCTCTGCACGAGCGCTGCTTGCGGTCTGCTGAGGGAAGCACGGTCAGCCTGCGCAATTCCCAGGTCTTTAATTCATTTTATCCGCATTAATTCTGTGTTAGCAAATGTAAGTAGGGTTGTTACTCTCTCCATTGCAGACGGGAGTTGCAAATGTGCAGAATATCGAGAGACTTCTAACTTACGATTTAATTCGTTGTTAATTTCCTTACAAAAACTTCGATTTTATCTTCGATCGACTCTTCCAGGGAGATTTCATTATTTGTGTACCTACAACTAAAAGCTTTGTTTTAGAAGCACAGATTAGTTCTGAATTTACTAAACGAACTTGAAAATTCTGTCATTAACGCAAACAGCTTTTTTCCATTTAATTCAATGTAAACTGCCCAAAAAAGTCATTATTTCAAATGCTCAAGAAGAATTAACTGCATATCGGAGCTTTATCGATTCACGATCATTTAAAATCGAAATTCAATTAGTAGATATAGAAATCGAATTAAGTAAAAATGAAAAGAAAAGTGAGAATAATTATCATTACATTAGTTTAAGATATTGATTATGTTATTTTCAACGTTTCCATAAATAGTAAAATAGAATAGATCTCATTTTATACATTTCATTAGCAAAGTTCAAAAACATACGTTTGCAATTTTATTCGATACGAGGAAACATGCCTTGTAACAAACTCATTACTATTCATAGAATATATCTCGTTCGCGTCGTCACGCAGGTTGGGGTAGGGGCGGCAGAACTGTGGGTAATGGGAAATTCGGTATGGTGCAGGGAAAGAGTGGCGGTTTCATATTGCGAATACTGTGTAGTGGGGAGCGTGTAATGGGAAGCATGTACGGGGAAGCGTGTTGAGGGAAGGGTGTAGGGGAAGAATGTAGGGGAGGAGCGTGCAGCAGGGAGCGTGCGGCGGGGAGCATGTGGCTCTAAGCGTGTGGTGGGGAGCCTGTCAATGGGAGCATGGAGTATGAATCTTGGCGTATGGAGCAAAGTGCTGGATGCGTGTCGATGGGATCGTAGCGCAGGGAGCCTGGCACGGGAAGCGTAATGCATATAATATGTATCGGGAAGCCTGTTGCGGGGAATGAAGTACGGGGAGCAAAGTGTAAGAAGCCAGGCCCGAGAATTCAGGCTCGAGAATTTGAGGCTTTGGGATGGAGGCCTGAGGATGGAGACGCGAGGATGGAGACGCGAGGATGGAAGCGCGAGGATGCAGGCGCGAGAATGAAGGCGTGCGGATGGAGGCGCTAGAATGGAGGCACGAGGATAGAGGTTCTGAAATTGAGGGGTCTTCTGTCGGGGATTGAGGGTCGGGGATTGAGGGTCGGGGATTGAGGGTCGGGATTGATTGATTGAGGGTCGGGGATTTGAGGGTCGAGGATTGAGGGGCGGGGATTGAGAGGTGAAGATTGAGGTGCGGGGATTGAGTAGCAAGGGATTGAGAGGTGAGGATTGAGGGGCGGAGATTGAGGCGCGGAGATTAAGACGCGGTGACGAGACGCGAGGATTGAGGCGCGAGAAATGAGGTGCGAGAAAGGAGGCAAAAGCGGGGAGTGGGCTTGGCGTGGAAGCAGGAAGAATAGCGACAATGGAGATCTGTTCGCCCCAAACCCCGCGCACTTCCCAGCGCGGATAAATTCGTGGCGTAATTAGGCGGAGAGCGAGCGGTCTGGCCGACGCCGCAGCGCCTGCGGCTACCAGAGCTCCTCAGTGCAGCAGCAGATTCAATTCCAGGCCACAACAACGTCCCGCCCTTCCGTCCCATCTCCGCAACAGCCCGCAGCTCTGGAGGCAGAAGGCGCGGTCAAGGAGGACCTATTCGCACCGACAGCAAGGCAGAGATTCTAAAATATTTCGTTCCCTACGAAATGCAAAGTTAATATTTTATTACAAAAGGATGAGTTTCGGGGCGAAATGGAACATTTTTCATCAAATTTCTTTTTAAAACAGGAATGGAGTTGTATGATTCAATAAGGAATGTGTATTTTCCATGCAACTCGCGAAAGAAAGAATTTTTATGCTCAAACTAATAGATAGAACAATATGTTATTTTATCTTAAATAACCGACTCCCATGCATTTGTAGTTATTGTGATTGTTGGAAATTATCTCTGTATCCAAACACAATGTGAATAGTATATACTTATTTTCAATCAATGTAATATCATGACATTCACAGAAAAGTTAATGTACACACCTGACTAATCTTCAACATCCACGCTTTGTACGTAATTTATTATAATTTTTTGATTCATTGATTAAAACTGAACTCAAAAATGCATAAAAACTGATTCAAAAGTGGAGAGTTGAAATGTGATTGAAAAATGTGGGACTACAGCAAATTCACACAAGCGGCAAAACTGTGTTCTGCTGTTTGTCGACGTTTGAAAGAAAACTCTAGCCTATAAATCCCAGAGGACACTTTGAGGCTGCTCCTACAACTCCCAAGCCTAAGTAGATATGTAGTTCTAAAACTTGCAGGATCGTGCAAGCGCATGTTTATGAAGTAAGCGGCACGCAGACGCTTCTAGAACATGAGCAGATGAAGAAGCCATAAAGATAAAGGAAGCCTGAGTAAAGGAGAAGGAGGGAAGGGATATCTGATGAACTGCGAGTTTGAGAGGAAGAGCACGCCCCTTTAAAGATAAACTCACGGACGTTGTCATAATTCAGTTGGGGACGTCGTTATTGCTCTTTACATCGCTCTCAAAGCATGTACAAATTTTGTGTTGTCACTTTTATTACTGGTTTAATTAAAAATGAGTTTTTTATTAAAAAATATATTTAGTTCACGAATTAGTTCAATATTAAGCTATCTAATGTTACCTTATTAATTTTTATGAATCATCTTTTTATGTGATTTCGATGAATATTAGGAAAGTGTACCACAAAACGTGAACAAATAAATATTGAAAACTCATCGATCACGTTTCTGAGGTAAGTTAAAGGTCGGAGTTTACGTAGCGGCAGGCGGAAGCCATGTACTGCATCTAGCACACCAACTTTCTGAATTCGGCCAGTAGACGATATTTTTGATGTTCTAAAACAATTAGGCATCGCTGACGACAGTCATGCTCTGCAAAATTCTATTTTCGCGCCAACTAGATGACCCGGACGCCCGATGAAAGTGCCTCAATGAGTCAGTTCCTTGCGTGCAATTGGTGGTTAGGGATATAATTCACGACCGATTAACATTGATCCAATATAGTCACTAAGAATATTGAAAGAATTAACAAAAAAAAATACCGGAAAGCAAATGAGTATTTACGGTCGTGAATGAAGTCCTTAAATGCTCAGCCCATAAAAATTGAATTTGAAAGAGCTCGCTTTTCATCATGCTCTTAATTAAAGTTGTCGTACACTAAATTTTAATCAAAGAGGATGCCTAAATTCACTATTTCTTAAAAAGGATGTTTTAAACATTACTTTTCCTGCATTCTTGATACGAAAATTCTTTTGTTCCATGCAAACATTGTCCTGGTAAAAGGGAGTACATCAGATCCAGCACAAATTAGTCAAAGTTTGTGAAATAAATGTTATTCACCAAACCACGCCCTATTTTGATCTCAATGACTGTAAAAAATCAGCTCACGTGACTCTAAAGACCGTAATGAAGTCGGCGACGCGTGGCCGTGGCTTACGTGCCACACAAGAAGAACACAGTTGGTGTCGGCTAAAGGCTAGACAGCACGTGCATGCCTCCGGTGGCGGGTGCGCTCTTCAGGAGTCGCGATTGGCCCATGGAGTCATAGCATGTTTCTCAACGTTTGGGAAATAAATATGTTTACTGACCACCACTAGAAATTGGTTTGGCATCAATGAGTGTAAAAATCAGCTCATATGTGTGAACAGACCGTAATGAAGTGGCGACACGTGTCCATGACTTTGGTGTCACACAAGAAGTCGCTATGGGCGTCAGCTCGCGGCGTCACAGCGGGCGTATGCCTCCGGCGGCGGGCGCGTGCGCGCTTCGGATGCCGCCTTTGTCCCGTGGGGGTCCATGCAAGTTTCCGCCTTCCGGGAGCGGACGTCGCGGTAACGGCGCTCCAGGAGTTCGTTCAATGCGGGCGTTGGGAAGCAGCGGAGATGCGGGCACTGGACGAATATACAGGACCGCTCCGAGTGAATCGAGAACTTGTGGAGGCGAGTAGCGGGAATGGGGGTGACGGCGGCGGCATTATTCAACTTGATGGAATCGGGAGGAGAATTGATGGGAGTAATGATGGTGACGGGGTGGTGGTCGCGGTATGTGATTACGATATACAGGTCGCAATGGAGAATGGTCGCAATGGAGAGTGGTCGCAATGGGGGTGGTCGTGATAGGGAGCGGTCTTGATAGGGGCGGTCGTGATAGGGGTGGTCGTAATAGGGGGTGGTCGTGATAGGGGCGGTCGTGATAGGGGCGGTCGTAATAGGGGGTGGTCGTGATAGGGGCGGTCGTAATAGGGGGCGGTCGTGATAGGGGGCGGTCGTGATAGGGGGCGGTCGTGATAGGGGGCGGTCGTGATAGGGGGCGGTCGTGATAGGGGGCGGTCGTGATAGGGGGCGGTCGTGATAGGGGGCGGTCGTGATAGGGAGCGGTCGTGATAGGGGGAGGTCGCGTAGTGGAGTTGTCACGATGGAGGTTGTCGCTATGAGAGGCAGTCGCGGCGAATACAGGTCGCGATGGGTGGGTGGTCGCGATAGGTGTGTGGTCGCCTTCTGGGTGGGGTGGTTGCGGGGGGTAGTGGTTGCGGGGGGTAGTGGTTGCGATGGGTGGGTGGTCGACTTCTGGAAGTGGAGTGATTGCGTTGGACGAGTGGTCGCGATAGAGGTGGTGATCAGCATGGTTCTGTGGGTTTGTGTGGATGGAGTGGGAGTAGGATGGGGTTGATGATCGCGATGGAGATGGTGGAGGCAAAATGCTGATGGGCGTGGACGATATTTCATGCTGATATTGATGGCAATATCAACTTGAGCTAATTGCATTGTAACGTCTAAATACAGAGAATGTGAAAAAGAAAAGACTCCAGTGCGAAGACAATTTCACGTATAATTTATTTGAATTAAAATAACACACGACATTGATTACGAAATATACATTTTGACACATCATTTCGTATTCCTATCTTAATTTGTTGAAATAACACAACGCATATTCTACAAGTGTGTGAATTTTTTGCTGGGAAAGTAACGTGTATCAATGTTTTATAGACACTGTGATAAATGTATTAACAATGAAATAAAATTGGAATTTTAAATCACAATGCAAATGGTTTCCACTAAAATTTCATTGAAGTCAGATAATGTTATTACGTTTCATCTCCATATGCGCATGATATTATTAGAATTTGCAAACTATTCGTTCATTTGAATAAAACATTCAACCGCGCCGAAATAAAGTTTATTTTACATTTCAGTTTACTTTTAATATAAATTGACCGTTTTTCACACAGCAATATTATTTTCGCTCTATTCCAAAGTGCTCGTTAAATTACGGCTTCATCACAAGATCAGATTGTTTTGTTATTTCCTCAAGCACCACAGGAAATGGGCAAAATATCTGCATCCATAACTACTGTGGGTCTCAGTAATCTGGCTGATCAGATTTATGCAACAAGATATTTAATTATATCAAAACATTATTTAATTTTCGTTTTCTCTCCCCCTCCCCCTCTCCCTCTCTCCCTCCCCCTCTCTCCCCTCTCTCTCATTACACAGGTTTACTTAGCTATTTAATTTTGTCGTTCTTTCAAAATTCAATATTGTAAATGAATATATTGAAATTCAATATGAAATCAAATTATTTTAATTACTATTTCTATAAAGTAAGGGAAAAAAAATTCAACGACGAAATATGGAATACGGTGAATTTATCCGAACTGTATTTCCACCTGTAAGTAAGCGATGATCAATGTTTCCTCAAAAATTGCAAATGAAAAACCGTTAACACGGAACTGCAATCACTGCACTACTTCTAAAGGGAGAGGAGGAGGAGGAGGAGGAGGAGGAGGAGGAGGAGGAGGATAGGACAGGTTGAAATCTTTATGTTTATAATACATACATTTTCATTAAATATCATATCCACGTCAATTATTCTGGGATAAGAATAATACAATCTTGTTATACTTGCATTATTCCTTAAAAAAATTGCATGGCATTACTGATAAGATAAAGTTACTTAAAAAATAGTATGTGTAATAAAATATATGCCTTTCCATGTTTTATATGACTTTATTTAGAAGTGTAATACAAATTAAAATATGTTATTTTAATAGGGTTTCTACTCCTGAAATACAACCCCCGGGAAAGTAAGATGTGTTGCAATGATCCCTCTAGCAAGTTGTGGTCTGACATTGAAAATATTACATGTTGGAAACGTGATGTGATTCATTCGCCTTCTAGATTACAATGAAAACATGCATGAGAATGCACATCATCTGAACCACCAGTGAGTAATGACAGTGCGTTGCCGCTGCTTAGCGTCATGGGTTGCTCCACCCGAGTGATATCATCATTGGAGTTAAGAAATGTAACGAGATTCGCGCAAGAGTAATTTCTTAATTCGGTAGGCAACAAGGATTCCAACACCCAGACAATGTCAACATTCTAAAAATGATTCCTTCATGACATAAGTTTGCAGGGAGACAGTGAAGAAAACAGAAAGTTGCTCTAACAATTGCGGTCTCTTTTGCTACGCCAGGGGTGGCGGCGGCAACCTCTGCGTCCCAGCGATGGGACCAAGGGAGTGGGTCACGGAGGCTACCTCCAGGAGCGATGTATCTCCCCAACGACCGCCCAGGGAGCTGAACCCGGGACCGCCACCGCCGCGCGCTGGGCGATGCTGCTCTGCCAAAGACACCGTGACCAGGTCGTGGGCGCGCCCACCCACAGCGCCAATCTAAGCTCACTTCTGATCTCATTAATATTCGCATCCGTTGTCATATCCTTACAATGAATATCAATGCAGAGGTTTGCTATTAAAATCCTCGGATCCATTATGTATTGTAAAGGCTAAGTTAGAACTTTTCTAATAAAATGAATAACTATTTACTGCTTGTAAGAGAAGAAATATAAGGGAGTCAAAGAAAACAAAAGAGGTCAGGGTAGAAATAGAATAAATAAATAAAAATAGATAAATAAAAATCCAAAGGAAATGAATAAGAAAGAAAAGTACAATAGAGTGACGAGAGCGAGTGACGAGAGCGAGTGACGAGAGCGAGTGACGAGAGCGAGTGACGAGAGCGAGTGACGAGAGCGAGTGACGAGAGCGAGTGACGAGAGCGAGTGACGAGAGCGAGTGACGAGAGCGAGTGACGAGAGCGAGTGACGAGAGCGAGTGACGAGAGCGAGTGACGAGAGCGAGTGACGAGAGCGAGTGACGGGAGCGAGTGACGGGAGCGAGTGACGGGAGCGAGTGACGGGAGCGAGTGACGGGAGCGAGTGACGGGAGCGAGTGACGGGAGCGAGTGACGGGAGCGAGTGACGGGAGTGTGTGACGAGCGTGTGGAGAGAGAGTGGAGAGAGGGGGAAGAGTTGGGAAGTGCGGGAGACAGAGGAGGAGAGTGAGAAAGAAAGAAAAAAAACCCAAATATTTTCCTTCTAAAGAAACGAGGACTTAAATCCTCGTAAAATCCCGAATATGTACACAGTCTATTTCACAATGTATTTACCCGTTTATTTACATAACGTTTTAGCTAAAAAATACAAGTGATATTATTTAGCGTTAAATTTACACTGTCGTCCTCTGAACCAATTTATTAGCATTTACAGCGATAACTGATTGTAACTTTTCCCAGTGTAAGTTATGTGCGTATTTATGAAGAATCTATTATTTTAATTTTGCTGCAAATTTTTTTAGATTTGGCCCACTGTCTACCGCCGCTAAGAGAGCTCTTTGAGGGCACAGCGGCTCCACGCACCACGGAAGCACGGGGTGGGGAGTGCGGAAGCCTAGCAGAGAAGAAAGGGAACACGCTCAGAAAGTGGAAGCTCGAAAGAAGGGAGGAGATAGAGAGACCGTAAGTCATTAAAGAAGACAGATCTAAAGAGAAGAATTATTAAGAAAGAAGAAAGTCATATGCTTAAGAAAAACGGTGAAAGCAGTTCTCGGTGAATCAGAATTATTTCGTGTTTGAGAGCGCGTCAACTGCTATGGTCAGTAGTCCCGTAGGTGTGGTGCTTGTATTATAACGGCAGGTGCCGGTGTTCTTGCCCCGGGATCGTGAGAATCGGCACTGGCTTTCAAGTCGACTTAGGAGTTTTCTTCATCCAGATATCTCACACCAGCGGGAAACCGCCTCAACCGAGACAAGTTTTAAGTTTCCAACTGGTCTCCCGACATGTGTGGTAGATCTGTGCTTGTAAGTGTAAGTGTAAGTACGGGGTGAGAATGGGACAAGAAAGAGGAAGGCAAGATTTTACGCGTTCCGTGGCCCGTTTCTTAGAGTACTGCATGGAAAATCCGATTAAAGCAGCCGGTAGTTAGAATTTCGCTCGTTACAAGCAGAATACGATGTAGCTGTGTATCTAATGTCGGAAATCCTGCCACCGTGAGGACTCTAACCCAAGAACCTGCCGGTCAGAAGCACTGCAGTGACATTAGCTGACGCCCTGAGTCAACTCACGTGGTGGGCAGACTAGAGAATGTCGAAAACAAAGGGCAATAAATGAAAAAGAGAAAGTGATGTTGAAGACAGAAACCCACAGCAGGATTTCAGTCAGGTGCTCATGTTAGGCCGGTGTCCCGCTGAGGGAGATACCTGGATGGAGAAAAAAGATGTGTAGGTCGGCGCAGGACCTCACATTCAAGCAAGGCACGAATACCACCACTTCTTGGGATACAACACGCACCACACTTACTGTAATAACCTAAGTAGTTGATCCGGAATTAACATTCAATCACTCATCCCCCTTGAAGTCAAAGGTGGGGAGCGAGCGCGAAGTGGGAAGGGCGGGGAAAGTTGCGACGCGTGGCAGCGTGCAGAGCGCCGCAGAAAAGGCGCGGTGGCTGCAAGGGCCGTGGCCGTGGCGGCGGTGGGGGCGGCGGCGCGCTCAAAGGGCGTGCTCCCGGCCGCGCCCTCTGCCACCGCGCTCGTTTCGGCCGTGTCCCTTCCGCCCCGGCGCGCCGAGCCGTTTCAACTCCTGTGCGCTCTTGTCACGCGACGCCCGCCGGCCTGCCCCGGGGCGCACCGCACGCGCTGCGCGCCACGCTCCCCCATCCCAAGATTGCGGCGCGGGCGCGAACGGCGGGCAACGGAGTGGGGAGCCACAGGAGAAAGGAGATAGTTCGGTGACTGGCATAATGCGGGAAGGGACTGGAAAGGAGGAGCGGAGATGAAGCAGGGGCGGAAATCATGCAGGGAAGGAGACGATGGAGCGATGGAGATGTCGTAGGGTTGGAGAAAACGATGAAGAAGCAAGAGCGGGGAAAAAGGAGCGGGGAAGATTCACGGTCTGGGAACATGCAGGGAAGAGGAAGATAAGGACAGATACTTGCAGGAGCGGTGGTCGAAGGTGAGAGGAATGAGGGGTGGAAATGATGTGAGGGTGACGATGAAGGTAGCGAGTGTTAAATGAGGGATGGGGTGAAGAAATCGCGGGGAGGCAACGACGCAGGAAATGGAACGATGGAGGGCAGAGGACTTCGAGTGGTTGGGGATGAGGTAGTTTACAGCGGGAGCGGTACTGACTGGGAGCGGTGATAGCAGTCAGGCAGGGATGGTGGAGAGGCGAGAGCGGAAGTGAGTTGGGACGACAAAAACAATCGACAGGAGGGGCGAGGAAGACGGTGAGGCGGGACAGCGGTGACGCGGGGATGGCGGAGAGAACTGTGAAGTCGGAACGACTGTGAGCGGGGATGACAATGTGGCGGGGATGGCGGAGAGAACGACGAGGGGACGACGGCGGTGTGGTGGGTGCGGTGGGGAACATGGTGGGGCGGACACGATGGTGTGTGTGGAGGGGGGACATCGAAGAGACAAGAACGGCAGGGACGACGGTGATCGGGGACGATTGTGTGGCGGGACCGTGTGGCGAGGGGACGACGGTGCGGTGGGAATGACGGCGCGCGCGTGCGTGTGTGTGTGTGTGTGTGTGTGTGTGTGTGTGTGTGTGTGTGTGTGTGTGAGAGAGAGAGAGAGAGAGAGAGAGAGAGAGAGAGAGAGAGAGAGAGGGCATCGAAGAGACAAGGATGGCCGAGAGAACGGTGTGGCGGGGATGACGCAAGAGGCATCACAGAGGGGCGGGCACGACGCAAGGGGGGCGGGGCGACTGAGTTCCGGAGCACGGAAGCGCGGGGCGAGGGAGGAGCAGGGAGGATGGAGGGCGTGGGACAGGCTCCTGCGTCGTTGCGGTGTCTGAAGGGTCGCGGAGGGAGTTGTGACTGGGTGGCGCTGGTGATGTTGCGGGGAGGAAAGGGGCGTAACCGGGAGAAGCGCCCGTGCGTGTGGGGACACGGAAGAGCCGCGGGAGGACGGGGTGCTCGTGCGCACGCGACGCGAACTGAGGACAAGTTTCCAAGCCCTCTGTGCATCCTCTCGCTCTGGTACACATCGGGATACTGCGGCGGAGAGGCGGGAATAGTACGTTGCTAGATTCCTTAACTACCAACCTGTTATGCTTATTTAGCATAACAAAGGGTATGTTACTAAAACGTCATATGTATTCGCTATTGGGGATTTTATTTTCTAAGCATAACGAAATTCAAGTGGCATACATTTCAAGAAAAGTTCTCTCGACTTTGAACTCTATAATATACATTCACTTTTCTTGTATTTAATCAAAACCAGATGTCCGATTATTGTAATGGGTACAACATAAAATGAGTTTAAATTGTTCAGTCTGCTCACATTTTTTATTCGCCACTTGTTTACACTACATTTTTCAAGAGGTAATTTATTTTCTACGAGGGCTCTTCCCTGTAAAAGGAACTGAAAACAAAATTGTATTCGAATATTTACAATTATATACAAGACCGCAATAAAAAGTTAGCGATTGTAATAATCGAAATTCCAGTTTGTCAGTTGTTTGAAAATCCAATAAACATGTTGGCTTGCACTGGATATATTTCACCGACGATGTACGTAAAGAATATATGTGTTACCGGACTAATGATAGTGGATCTTTGTCCAATTAATAACGAAATCACTAAGCGAGAACTTTTGTATATTTTCTTATATTTTACATTATTTAGGAAGTTAAAGATACTTCTTAATGTCTAAATAATGTTACTTAAGTATCTCTTTCGCGGCAGTGAGTGATTTTTTGAAACTATTCTTATGGGCCCTCTTTGTGGCAGAGTAGGAAGTGATTTAACCCGACTTAACCTAAAATGCCAATTTTGTATTTTGTCTGTCTGTACCTTCTGCGGTATCATTTATATTATCGAATCTCTCAACACTCACTGTCCTGACCGAGACCGGCTGTCCTCGGAGTGTACACACCATAGTACTAACCAAATCCTCCCTATATCTTTGATCTCGGTGAATAAGCTGTAAGTCATAAACACTTAATTTTACAGGAGAGCGAAAAACAATTTGTAACTCAATTAAATCAGGGTTTAATGATATTCTAATGAAGGTGTTATTTGAATGAAACTATTTGTGTGTAGGTTTTGTTTTAATATCATTAATCCCTGATTTACAGCATAAGTTTAAAGTTGTTTTATGTTCCCCTGGAAATTTAAGTTTTTTCGACTTATCAGCTTATTCACCGGGGTCAAAGATATATCACCCGGTAAAGCTCACGAACCCTTGTGTGATTTCGATGTACCTTTCAAGCGTAGCCCGCAGCCCTCATCAGCTGGGTCCAAGCGAGAGTCTACACAGCAGTACGTCTGGTCCGCGAAGTGGAATAAAATCATATCTTACACACGGCGATAAAGATGCTTTATCGTTTTGAATCACAATTTTATGTGAATAAAGTGACTCCTCATGAAGTCTAAATATCATGTTTATTAATTTGATTTGCAGTATTTTTGTCTCAAGTTCAATTTTCAACTTTTATTTAAATTTTCTTTTTTTCACTACTACTCTGAAGTACATTCTTTATCTCAATTTTTCTTTCATCTACCCTTGCTATTTCCACTTCAACTCGCCTAACCACCCCTGTTTTCAAACTTTGCTTGCTGACGCATGGGCACATGCAGGCGCGATGCTATCCGACAAGTCTCTGAGCGGGGTGTGATGGGGAGGGGCGGGGGGAGGGCGGAGAGGTGGAAGGGCGGAGGTATGGGGCGGGGGAAGGGCAGGGAGGGGCGGATGAAGGGCAGGGCCGGAAGGGGAGGGGAGGAGAGGGAAGAAGCTAGGCAGGGAACGGCGGGGAAAGGCGGGGAAAGGCGGAGCGAGGCGGGCCCGGGTGTGGCGTGGAAGGGTGGAGCGGGCCGGGGCGGAACGCCATTCGCGGACAGCTGTTCCCTATCGGGCGACCGAAGTAGTGGTGAGGCAGAAGGCTGGGCGACGAAGAAAAAAGAAAGAGCACCGCAGTCCCCCTTAAGGGCATCCGCCTCCGGGATACCCGAACAGCGCACGGTGGCCCATATTCCCAAACAAACGGCAGAAACGTGCAAAAATTTGAATTCTTCTGATTTGATTGCTATCTTGCAAGCTTATGTTTTGGTTAACAATGGTAAGAGTTGGAGGAAAATTCTAGCGAGCGTTAACTCTCATGGGTTTTTTTCGTGGTTTCTCCGATCAATAACAGACAAATGCTGGAACCGCACTCTAACAAACGAAATGAGTCGTGAAACTCATGCGATTGTTATTTCATCCTCGTTCCCCTTTCTCCCGTTATATGAAGACACGTTAATGCACTACTTTCCCGTACCGAGTTCTCTGATCTATTAAAGCATGTTTTATACTAATAACTCATGTCAACCACTAAACACATATTTAGTGAATTTCTGTTCCATAAGCTATATTCTTTGATTCATTCTGCTAAGGCCTTTATCATAGAAGCTCCCTATTACTTCACGCATTACTTACTTGTCCATTTGCTTAGAAAACTAAGGTACCCCTGCTAAATTATTTTACGCGACCTGTCATCTTAATAATCATAGTTCTCTACCTTATTGTTTGTATAACTACGGTGTTGACAAAACAAACCTTAACTTTAAGCATACATTTATCGTGGTTACAAATATTTGGTTTCCCCCTTTAGAATGACAGACTTTTACACTTGACTGTTTATTGGCGTCAGTGCGATTCCAGAAAATCATGTATTGCTGTGTGCACAGCCGACTTTGAAGATGGCGCGCGCTCTACATTAAAGTCTACGGAGCAGCAAGGCAATATCTGCTCCACCAGACAGCTAGCCACTGGAGGAGTTTGGGCCAGCCGCGGCAGCAGATATAGAAGGATTTTCCTAAGGATGAGCCAAAGCGACAATTCGCGTAACAAGTGAACGTCACATGTAATTCAGAGAAGTATCCCTCCGCCGCGACCGCTGTTCAGCCACGCCTCTTCGTAAAGTATTTGGAAACATCAGTATACAGAAGTCCAAGAGTTTCGCATGTACGCGAGTCCAGGAAATATTTAAATTTAATTACGTATGTGGAACATCTCTTAACATGCTCTCTCGATCAATAAAAGAAAACTGCCACGAATGTAAATAAAAGGAAAAATGATTTTAAGCCGGAAACACGTGCACCGGTACGCATCTCGGATTCAAATCCCGATTTTAAAATAAACATGATATTTATCGCACAAAAAGTAAAAGTAATGTAATGTTTATAGAAAAAAATAATTTTTACAAAAGAGGACATAACACTGCACTTCCTAATTTCAATTATTTCTCGCGGCGCACAGTTCTTTTGTGGGACGAGGACATCACAAAAGGAAGCGTCGAAACCATTTACAAGTTAGCCAACTGCAAACGAACGGATGCAGGAAGGGAGTCTAATGAGCTGGAGGGCACAGCGACCATAGAACCTTCAGTTATGTTGCCAGCATTAGCTGTCACTTTGGCTCATCCTTAGGAAAATCGTTATATATATATATATATATATATATATATATATATATATATATATATATAACGGGTGGCCTGTCGCCCGGAAGAGTAGAGTATTTTTTGACCGAGATCGATTGCGCTTCAGAGATTGTGATAGTTATCGTTACACCGACCACGCCAGTACTCCTTTTATTCTTTTGGATTAATGTGAATTAAGCTACGAACTGGTGCATCATCTGGTGATACTGCGAACAACTAAGGACTTGGTATTTCCTTTTCTGGCCAGACCTGACGTAATTTACTGTATGTTCTGGATTGTGGCTCTTGTTTGTAAAGATGAAAAAGCACAATAAACTTATTGTAGATACGTCCGTCTTCCAACTTTTACATACATTACACGAATCTCATGCATCTCCACATCCTAAACCCATGTTCATCGTGTTTTTCAGTTACAATACGTGCAGTGGATTCTATTGATATAAAAAGAAACCTGATTTAAAATATTTAGAAGAATAACACACTTAAGTAAGACAAAATGGTCATGAACTCATTGCTTGTGTATTTATTTTAATTTCTGATCATCCGGACTTATACCAGCTTTTAATTATCATGTGTATTTGTTAAGCATACCCACACGCCACATTCGCTCCGGTTTCGTCGCTACGCACGTCCTGTAGAACTCTATCTGACAATAACTATTAAGAATACTTAATATTCAGTGAGGTCAGAAATTGTTCGTTAATCCACGATATAATCGAATTCAAGATACTGAACTATTTATTAAGCTGTGCCTAGTATTTTCACCGTAACATCAAGAAAATTGAACTATTAATTTCGCGAATTGCAAAGTTTTTGTGTAATGCGCATTTACCTCTGAAATTTACTCTTGTCTATCTATGCAAGTTAACTGCTCGAAATGGCGAAATATACCTTACGTTATCCAGTACTTGCTTTATATCACGAACTAAAGTAGTTACAAAAATAATTATGGTGATGATAGAACATTACCCGTGCAAGGTTTTGTCTACATACCACCATCCTGTAAAATCACCATCCTGTAAGTATGTATGGTGTAAATACAGTTTTTATTGGTAAATAAATTATAAAATACTTATTTTTAAAATTGCTATTTAGTGTAATTCATTTAATTGTCAAATTTCGTTACATAGATTAATAATGCACTTCAAACCCTTTTTCGTTTTTATACGAGCAGAATAACAAATCTCAGCGTCCCAGAACTGTTGGATCACTATGATACTGTGATCTGCTGGGTGGATCTAGAGAGAACGGGGCAGAGGAGATGAGGGGAATAGAGAGAGAAACACTCATTTAGCAAAGGATCACACCATCGCTCCAAGAGCTTACAGGGTGAGAATTCTAGGAAGTCCTTTAATCTGCAAGGTAGAACTACGTCTTAAAACGAACTTAATTACTAAAAGCATCTATTAAAACTTCAATACTAATTATCTCAATAGCTGTGTTGATTTAATTAATTTTGCTATAGTGAAGTCGCAAACAAATGCGCTATAAAATTATAATTTAATTTGAAAACTTTGTAAGTCTGTCAATAATTGCAAAGAAGTCTGAAGATAGCCAATTAACTTATCAGAACTCGTAATACATTGTTTTACTTAATTGTTCTTGAATGATTAAAGGTACTTGTATGTCTATTAAGATATATTCATATCCGCAATTTTATTTGTTGTGACCTGTGAACCAGGGAATAAACGTAAGCTAATGACAATGATATACTCTCTGAGGTCGTCAAGAATCAGCATTTGAAGCTTGTTCAGTTCATATTTTAGAAAACAACATGCCTCAAATAACCCAGAAGTATCAATATTGCAAAGCTATTACTAACTTATATTTTCTGACATACGTTCTCTTACTACTAATGTATCTGTCCGCAGCCTTGTACTCTATTAGCAAGCAATTATATTTCACGAAGACACTTTCAAAGAAATTCGTAAGTACCTTCCTAACATGCTGGCGAATTTGATTTTACATTAGAAATTTAATAACGAATTTATCTTAAATGTAATTCATTCATAAAATGTAGTTCAAAAATCTTTCACACCTAAGTTTATGACGAATTCCTTTTCTCCATGGATACAGTTTATTATTTAGAAAACATGAATAACACCACGCATCGCTTACTATATTAATATGGTACCAGATGTGCCTGACAAATAATAAAAAACTGTTTAGAAAGATTAATGTTTAATCCTCCTTTTCAATTTAATTAATTCTCTCTCTGATAATGCCGTGCGTTTTCATTATTAATGGAGTGCAGCTCTCCTGGAAAACGCCATCCCCGCCGCCGTGTCCACGCTGGTGGAAACCTTTGAAATTTGAACATTCTTTAAAACGAGTTTCTCTTTAATTTCCGGCGTCCCTTCTGACAGCTACGAAACGTGAAGCCCTAACGAAATTTCATTCATTTGTCTTCATTGTCAACCGGTCAGATAAGTTTCCACAGTGGCGAAAGATGTTCGTCGGCTACGCAGTAACAAATTATAAACGAGAATTAAGAGAAAATTTCTGCGTTGACCATATATTTGAATTATGATTCAATTAATTTTTTATGTACTTCATTAGAAAAATATGACGAATTATACATTCCAAACAACGTTTCACGAAAATTCGTAACATCACGGTAGTTACATCAGTATGACCATCACTGTGTCTTCATTTCTGGGTGTGCCAAGAGCAAGAAAATCTCTTCGAAATCCTAGAGAAGACAACGTTTCGTAATTTGAGTAAACTTCGACAGAATACTGATATCCCTGAGGACTTACTACATCCTCATTAAATTAACTTTTGCTTCTAAGAACGCCGCTTCCCTCTCAACTGTTTCGGATTCAAACATCCGGGAGAGCTTTCTGCCTGTCGTCTGCGGAAAACTCTTCGGATTCTCTGCCCCAGATTCCGCGCAACTCTCGCGGGGTTTAAAAGCGCTTGGCGTTTTGTATTTGTTTTTGCGGACTTCACAACCTGCAAAATATCCACAGAAAATATCGACAGGAATCTTACCCTTTCCCATGAGTATCTGAGTGGCGGCTAAAATAACAACAAACAGTTAAACCATTTCTCGGTGACTTTTATCTAAGTTACAAATCTACCATCCCCGAATTTCATTTACACCATTCCGGAACACTTTGATCTGCCGTTCAAATACACAAAATTTCATTTGTTAGCCAAACACATCCACCAAACCCTGACTTGGAATTACATCTCATGTTAATAAACATACTGTTATCCGTTCACGTTACATAAACAATACATGTAATCTACTCTACCTCCCATACGAATACATGAAAAATAATTTTACATTTCAGATCTAAACAATAATTTGTCGGATTTTTAATATTATAAATTTGTGTCTCCTAGGTAATTCGGTTGTTAAATTTTGGTTTTAAAATTAAGAATATTTCTTCAAACTTACTTTTCGAACCTTCATGTTTGCAAATGAGACAGTTACTGAAATTAGGCTTTAAAAATAACATATCACCTCATTAACTTAATATTGATGTAATTAGTCCTTTTAACTCACCTAACAACAATAATTACCTGCCTAAAACGTACGTCTGACATCATCAAAATTTATAACTAAATATCAGAGACCACAATTCATCACGTGTGCTTAAATCTTGTGAGATCTTTATTCATCTCACTCAAAATTCTATGTCAGTGGTTTCAGAGCACAGGGAACGGATTGGTGCGAAAGGCCCTTCAACTCGTCGCTCAAACCTCGAACCCGCACTATTAATAAGTCCAGAGGCTGCGGCTGCGGGACCATGTGCTGGAAACGCCCGCTGGTTGGAGAATACGCGGCCAAACGCAATAAGAAATTCTATAAATACGTTTCAACCCCAAGGAGCGTCTAGATATTTCACGAAGATGGGTTGTGAAAAATTCCGCAAGCACCCAGCTGGGAAATAGACTGTTTAATGGGAAGGAAATTCAATTAGTTTTAACGCGAGTAAAACTGTTGAGGAGAGGCGCTTGGCGGGCGCGGGTCGCTGGGGGAGAAGAAATTAGTTTAGGAAGTTCATAGTCCGCGAATGTTCCAAAAATATGAGGCAACCGTTGCTCCGCGGAGAAGCCGCAGTCGACTTCACCTCTCACCACCTCCTTTGCCTACCCTCTGACACAACGTAAGCCCCCGTGTTCCCTTCTCCGCACCACCCTGCCCCGTCCCGCCTCTAATCTCTCCCCGCCCCGCTCCCTTCCGTTGCTTCCCACCCCCTCCCAACTGCTCTCCCCTCCCTGTGGTGTCACACCCCATTTTTACCCCTTCCCTCGCTCGTCCCTCTTCTCTTTACCTCATTCTTCTACCTTTTTCCACCTCCGGGCCCACCTGGATCGGTTTCCTCTCCGCCAGCCCGCTTTCACCTTTGTTTCACTCTTATTTTACCACACCCCTGCATCCGCTCCGTTTCCGCCTCCACCCTTGCTTCGTCTTCATCTGTTGCCACTGTCGTGCTAATTTCGCTTGCGTTGGTTCTGCTCTTCACCGTATATACCGGTCCTCGTCTCCATCGTTGATGTTTTGCTTCCACTTTCGTTCCTGTTTTCGCCCCTCGCATGCTACGCTTTGCCTACTTATCCTTTTCTTCGTCACCTACCCACCTTTACTCTTACGTTCCTTCCCCTCTCCTGACTCTCCCTTCCACTTATCTGCTACATCAGTATGTTTCTACCTAATCCTGCACGTTTACTTCCTTACACTTCCTCAACACTACGCCTTGTTATTACTTCCCTTTACCAGCTGTTACAGCATCCCACAACGCACTGTCGCTTACCCTCTCTTCTCCTTCCCTCACGTCCTGCCCCTACCCATCCCACCCTTTTACGCCTTCCCCGCCGCAACCTCCGGTATCCGCTGCCTTCCTCTTCCTCCCAGCTACCACGTCCGCCCCGGCGCCGGCCCCGCCTCCGATAAATCACGACACCGGCTGCTCCGTCGTAAAAAGTATCTGCAGCGCCGCGCCGCGCCGCCCGTATACTCCCTGGCGCATGCGCGCTCCTCGCCATGCAGCGCGCGCCCTCCGTGACGGATGCGAGCGCGAAGCCTCAATCGACTAACGCTCGCCCTGCGGCACCGCCCCGCCCGCAGGCTCGCCACCTGCGCTCCACTGAACCCCGGCGACAATCCAAAACAATAAATGCCTTATCTTTTGTGGCGAAGTCTGCTTTTACGCCTGACCACGCATACTCCGCTACGCCCATTTCACCGTCTAGCAGAGAAAAAGTGTCACACGGGCGATGAAACTGCCGATTTTAATTGTGCTTAGAGGCTTAATTTAGACTTGAACTTTTACATGCTGTACACCTATAACATGGGACAGCCAGTTTCACTTCTCCGAAGAAAGGTGTACGAAGATTTTTTCGCCCTTAAAAATCCACAGTTTAAATAGGGTTTGAATCCGTGAACTTCGATTTAACAGACCGAAACGCTAACGTTACGCATCGAAGCAACAAAGCGAGCACTCTCTCACACATTAAGGTTTTCAAAAAAGGAGCGAAGGGTGGACGAATTCATCAACCTATTACTTGGATTCGTCTCTGACCGGGAGGTCCAAAAGTTGGATTCGTGGCTGTGACGGAGTTGCTACATTAGCTCGATAGCCGAGTGGAATTCAAACATTGTCTGGAGGAGAATTCTACGCGCCGGGTGCTCTGACCGGTAGCATTCCGTAGTTTTCTCGATCAATATCAGGCGAATGCCAGAATAGTACCTTTAACGAATTACGGACAGCATTTCTCACCCTTCCCCCCTCTTCGGCCTTAACACACACAACCACAAACACGCACTTACAAGCACTACACTTGCACACATATCGGAAGATCAGTCGGGATCTTTGATTGTCCCGGCTTATGTTTTCGTGGCTGAAATGGTAACCGTTTGGATGAAGTATCGGAGGAGGGAACCCCCACAAGGCGACGTGAACTAGGTCGGATCTCATAATCCAGCGGGTGAGGAACAACGCCACGTTCTGTATACAACATGGACTACACTTACGGAAGTAATTATTAGAGGAGTCCACACTTCGTTTTATAGTGAATTATTAAGTCAACTTTTTACCCATACAATTTAATAAAACTGGAGTGTATGAGTTGTAAAACAATATGCGAAACACAGATAATTATGCTAAAACATTTTGATTAGCATCAGAAAATTTATCAGCGTCTAATAATTTTATTAGCATAAGAAAATTTACCACGTTTAACGTCTCGCCTACTATGTATTAACGTAGATAAGAGGAAGTAATGTAATTCTGTACCGGAAAGTAATTTTCTTCAGGAAAACTCTTATTATGGAGCCCCGTTATCGAAAATATGAATATTTTTCCAAAATGTAATGCGATAAATTATTTTTCTAACAAGGTAAATAATCTGAATTCATGTTTTATTGGTCCGTGATACGGAAAAATTGGTTTTAAGAAAACGTCTGTCCATCCGTCAATCAGTCCATGGTCAACACCAGCGTCTAAACCGTCAAGACGATTTTCTTCAAAATTGACATTCCTCGACCGACACGAACGAACTCCAGGCCCGCGAATTTAAAGCGGATATTTTGATGTTTGGAAGTAATTTACACGAAGCCTCAACAATAATTTTCAATATTCTAAAAAATGTCTCCAATTTGTTTATTAAGTTTTTTTCCTGTAATAGAGCAAATAACGCTTAAAATGATGGAGGTTTCATTTTCAATGAACTCTGAATTTTCGAAAATTGTAAAAGTTCAACATTTTTTCGACTTTTTCCTCCAATTGAATATTGATGATGGGTATAGTTTGCTAATGGAACCGGTTTTTCGAAGATGTAATGTAGTTTTATTATAAATTTAAATTACACCGCCAATTTATTGGATAGTCGTTTAAGTACAAGATGTCTTGGAATGTCCCTTCGAAAGACTGACCAGGGCATTATGTGCCTGTCATTGTGTGCACTGGCTTTCCGCATGCACAACTGACTTCAGCACTGAACACCTGTCAAGTCATTAACTGATTTCAACGGTCAATAAGTGCTTGAAGGCGATGAAAGATGCACCATGGTTTCCAAAGCAAAATGCCGTTGCTCGCATTTTTTCTGTCAAGAAATTTGACCAAGGGGCTATAGTGACCCGCAGAAAGCTAATTCTGTTTTCAAACTTCATGTGGGTGGAAAACTGCTCCTTTGAGGTCACTTGCCACGAAAAGTGTTTTTTGTCTCTGTACTACAACCTCCTTGGAACCTCAACGTTCATAATTTCTGTTAAATTTTTAGTCGTTGTAAACAAATACATATTGTCAGACGAATAGCGAGGTTTTGTGAGATCAAAAGGCTTTTTATAACCTTTATACAAATTTTCGCATTATGTCTTTTCCATTCAAAGAAAGACGTCAAAAATTCGTTCTTACTTTGTTCAATGTTAAGAAAAAAAAACAGCAACTTCAAAAATCAGCTTCTATTCTTCATTTTCAAGAAAATCAAGAAATAGCTAAGAGGTGTCAGAAAGAGACCATTTTAATAGTCTAGAAAATTGTGCTTTCATCTACCTACTCAACTAAGATAAATTTTGTTCGTTAAAATTTCACTTCCCCAACATTCAGAGTAAAAAATTATTTTTAAACTACCAGGACATAAAGAAAAGAACCGTATTTATCATGTTAATGCTGGCCTATAGCCAACTCTCAAACTCACAAATCCAGGTAATGGTTGGAGTCATGGCCACAATCCCACAGGAAACGAAATTTTTCAGAGTAATTTATAGGAAAATATGAATCAAGGTTCGTAACTCTTTTCCGAAGATATCTTTACTAGACTTTCTGCGACTGACAGGATTGCCATTTGCACTAAATCAAAATGCAGTCTCCCAATTCGTAAACAGTCGCACATGCGCACGAAATAAAATCTCTCTCTTTGCTTTTGTGACTTTCATATAAATCGATGTTTGGTTTAAACGGTTTTATTGTGGAATGATTAAAGGCACAATGTTTTGTAGTTGTTTACACCTCAAACTTTATGACAAAAAAAACCTGCCTTGTATTCAACAGAACAAAAACATTTTACATGAAAACATGCTGCATTTAAAGTCCCTAACGCTGATTTAGAACGTATGGATTAAAGTTTAAAAAACACGGACGCATAACATAGACCTGCGATATAGTATCTACACAACATTGCTGTAGCCAACGCATATCCGATATTTGTGGATTTTTGGCCATTACGTGGCACTGATTCTTCTTCGGCTTGGCTATTTCAAAATCGAACTATTTTGAGAAAAAGTTAACGGGAGAGAATCTAGGTTCTTTCAATCGATAACTCGTAAGCTTTGTTTTTAGAATTCAGTGCTCTATTTACTGAAACTACAAGAAAAATGACCTTAAATGAAAACATAAATATTAAGGTTTTAAAAGATTTTCTTTTAATGGATACTTTTGCAAGACGACTTCGGAAGTTCTCTTTATCGAGAAAATATTTGTGTGAAAATGTACGCCAAACGCTACGCAAATATACACATGGATTGGTCATTTCCAAAAATCCATTCAGAAAACTGATGAAAAGGCATTTTAAAGTAAGGTTATACTTATCTTGGGTTTTGATAAGAAATCTCAAAAGAAAATTACCTAATCAAATAGCAGCACTACGCGATGACGCGTACACCACCTATTATATATTTTAAATGAAATATATAATAAATAAAATGTATAATAAGTCTTGCTATACAAAAATACATGAGAGTGTGTGTTCCAGAACCAAACTCTGGAAGGCAGGCAGCAATTTTAACGAAATTTTTTGCACGAATACCTTTGAGCGATTGAAATTGTATTTAAAAATGCCTAGTGGTTTAACATTGATTTTAAACAATTTATCGCAAGTATTCTTTTCTGGTGTTAGTATACATGACGTCCTTCAAGCAATATGCAAGTTACAAGGCGGATAGCGGGTCACTGATAATTTTTTATGGAGCCTACGAGCACTGCTTCAAAAGATTTGAGAAATAACGGCTTTCACCCAGGCTTTACCATTGTATATGTCGAGTTGATTGTCATTTATTCTCACATCTGATGTTCGCTTGTTAATCCCTCGTTCGAGAACTGGTAGCCTGGTGTAGTTGATGTTGCGGCTCACGTAACAGTTAACGAAACAGATCAGTTTTGTAAGATGAGTTATATGAACGGAAGTCTTAAAATTACGTAATAACTCATGCCCACTATTACCAACAGTAAATAGTTGCAAAATAAAAGGAAATGTTTACACGAATATTGTAATAATCCATGGCCTTCAATTAACTACAATAAACATATCAGCCATATTTCGCAGGATGAATAGCCATATTTAAAAGAAAATTAGAAAGCTTCGAAATCTATGCAAAGTGAAGAAAATGTTCTTGATTCTCAATTAAACTCGGCCTAACTGCCTTATTTGATAATTATCCAATTAAGTATTGTAACAAGATGTCTCGCATACTTATTTCATATAACCGTTGCGAAATGATAAAGATGTAGTTATTTAGACTTGCTAAGAAATTTGCTAGAAGTCGGGACCAAATTGCTTGGGAAGCACTATTTCCCCAGAGTACTTGGAGGCCGCGCGCTCTTGTCATGCAGAGCAGCGCCTCCAAGGATTCATCAGCAGCTAGGCCCTCAGGTCCGCCCTTCGCCCACGGCACTGGAGGCCGTCGGCCCCAAGGGCGTCAAGGGCCATAATTGGCCATTGCATAAACATAGCCCTCCACAATCTCCGCGTCGCCGCCGCCGGCGCTCCCAGACACCGGGTCCTCCGGCGCTCGGCGGCTTCCGCAGGATTTGCACTTGGAGCGCGGTGCACCTCAAGGACTCGCCTTGGGCCCGGAGGGATACGTCACGCTACTAAGCAGTTTTTCAAATTCTTGTAGATTTTCGACACTAGCTAGAGAGCTAGGTCGAATTCAGTCGCTGTCTGGAGGAGAATTCTAGCGGCTGGCTGCTCCAATCGTTAGTTTTCCGTTCTCCGATCAACACCAGGCGAGCGCTGGAGCAGTGCCCTAACAAACGGGTCACGGAGCACGCGCGATATTTCCTTCTCCTTTCTCGTCCAAACCCAGCCCCTTAAATAACCACACTACATTACACACACTGGGAGAACAGTCAAAGTGCTTAAGTGTATGTCCCGGTTGGAGCGTTGCCCTGCTGATGAGAATTACCTGGTTGAGGAAAATCCCGCAGGTCGACGAGTAGATCGGCGCCGGATGTCACCATCCTGGGGGGAGAAAGATCACACCCACATCCCGAAATAAAAACGTGAAGTACACTCACGAGACTAGTGACCTTAGCAATTGTCGCACGTGCAATCACCAATCTATCAAAATCCATCATCTGTCTTTCAATACAAGACAGTTCTGAATCTCATGACGTATCATGTTCAAAGCATTTTATTAGCGACGAAAAAGTCTCAAAAGGGTATCAAATGGTGATGAAATGATAATGGGAAAAGTGAAGATGAAAAATGTAGGGGAAGAAATTATGGTGTTGGCAGGCACTAGAAGAGGACAACACCAAATGGATCTCAAGAGTGCTGCTCAAGGCAAAACTACGTGGGTGGAACGTTCAGTTGAGACATATTTATAGATAATGAAGATTATTATAGTGGAGGAATTGTGTTTGTGTAAGTTTTTACTTCAAATGTATACCGATCGTCATTAATGGAATCTCTACTAATACAATTTGAAGCATAAACAGCATAAAACAGCATAAAACAATTTGAAGATGCTGAAGGTGGAATGTAAAAATATAGTAGGAAGGGCCTACGCAAGAAAATACGAAACCTACGCAAGAAAACTACACAAGAAATAAGGTCCGTGATTGAGAGCAAATTAGCTGGAAATATATAGAAGCAATACTTTTTCTCCCTTTCTTTTTCGGAAATTCTTTAATTATTTGCAAGACACTCACGTTCTGATTGCACTTCTCACAGATTTATAGCGTAGTAAAGTCTCTCTCATTTTTTTCACTACTTTTCTTTTGGATTTTCCTTCAATGTGCTGTTTCTCTGCAGTTTTAATCTTAATTATTTAACACCTAAGAATTATCTCCTCTAAATTTGTTTCCGTTCCCTAAAATCTACTTAAATTGTTTCCTTTTAAGACGTCCCTCATTTCCATTCAGTGCGCCTTCATTCCGTCTCGGACTGTCTCCGCCTGTCCCTGCCAGTCTCCCTCCATTCTGCTACCCATTAAATACGTCTTGCAATCTTCATTAGTCGGTCGGCTACTTGTTAGCAGACCTTGTTAGTCAGAATTCTCCTCTTCATTCGCAAATATCGAACCTAATTTAAGTATCTATTCTCCTCATTACTTATATATACCTGTAAATAGGTGTTGGATCTCTGGTAAATAGCTTCAACATTTCACATGCAGATTACTGCAACAGTCATACGCCATACCATGACTTTTTAAAAATAATCCTTTGACTCAAAATTAACCAAAGTTAGACTACTTTCAGAAAAGTCAAAGTAATTATTATACTTAGAGTAGAAAGTTTTAGTTATTAAATAAAGTATATCAATGTTGTTAGATATTTACGAATAATATGAAGTAAGAAAAAATATGGCTTTTGAAATGGTCTCCCCCAATTAATTATTTCATGATTCCCACATTTCACTTACAGCAATGAGCAATTATATTTGTTGTGAATTGACGCTTTGGTCAGATAGAAATTGCATATTCAAACGTCAAAGCCGGTTCATTGCTAATTGTCAGCGTTTGATCTACTAGTTTATTTACCACAGTCCGCCACAAGAGATTTAAGTTCATAGACATTTACTGCTATTTGCAGTTTAATAATGATTGTGTGTTGAATAGGTTCATAATGCAATTTTGGAGTTGTTTTCCCGTCAGAATTACGAGTCACGATGAGTTTGTAGTTTATCTGCATTTTCGACAGAGCAGGAACCGAAAAAAAGAACCTCCATTATAATGTGCGATCGAATGAATAAAAGTTCGTATTGCACAATGGAAACCCATTTTCAAAGGAGTGACTTCTTTACAAAACGATGTAAAGCTACGAGGGAAGAGTCCACAAACAAAGTTGAATGAGAGGGATAACAGGCTGGGAACGGGTTCAACAAAGCCTTCGAAAACAGCTTTTTGTAAAAGACGCAGAATTTCAGGACGTAGAAAACATTCTGCAAAAAATGACGACTCCGCAGCTTGAGATGAAAATCTCGGAGGCATAACGACTGCTACCCTGTGCAGTGTCGTAAGCAAACGTAAATGAAGATGAAAACATTTTTCTGAAATGTGTATCAGAATACAGAATGAGATGAACCCATATACAATGAGAGAATATGAATATGAGAAAACCTAATTTTCTGATTAATGATATCTAATTTAAAAGTTTGTACATCTCTTGAAAACTGTGTCCAAGATATCCCTTTAAATATCGTCGACCAAAAATTGTTTTAAAGAAACCTACAATGGAAATAATACATTTTATATAAAGTAATGAAGAATCTGTGAAATCAGCTTCAAACCATTTTTGACCTTATTTATAAAGGATATAGCTGAAGGAGGAGGCGAAAACTGCCCCCAAATCCTATCGATAATTGCAATGATCATAAGAAAAAGAATAAAAATGCTTTACTCTGTTATACCCTTTTATTAAGTTATGTTGACATTCAGAAATAAGCACGAAAGAAATAATTATTGAACCATGAAATTCACACAATCAATGGGAACACTATAGTTTTAATAGCCTTGAATTTTAAGTATTGCCGAAACAAAAGTAGAGGTTAGAATGTATTAATATTGTTATCTATTCAAGAATTTTCGCTTGATGTATCGTATGATCCTTAGCGTTAAAGAGCATCTCCGATGAATACCAGAAGTCGAAAACTTACAAATTTATATTGCAAGCTTCGAAACACCTATAATCCATTAGTCATTCCTCCAAGAGATCACGTGGATATTTCACATATAAATATATCAGTTTTAAAAATAAAAAGGCGCGCGAATGTATATGTTTTTAAATATAAATAAATTTCATTGAAAAATTTACTGTGCTCGATGCAGGAGAGAGTGTAGTTTTCAGGCACTATATCCTTAATTACAAAGAAGGAAAACAGAATAAAAATCAACATGAAAATTTTAGAATTTAGTCTCTTCTCGTTCAATAAGGATAAGTTTCGAATGGAGGAAATGAGTATTTTTCAATTTGCTTTATATTGCAATTCAATATTGTGTGTCTCAAAATTAAGATGCGAAAATTTTTCATTAAGATATGAAGAGATACTAAAACTTTAAACTAGGATACACAACAAAGGTACCTATATAAAGCAGGAATACATGATACACGATGTATTCCTTCATATAGGAATACATGATAAACAGGAATACATGATCATTCTGATCAATATAAATTATTTACAAGTATATATTTGATAGAGAACTTTAGAGAGTAGAATTTAATTGTTCAAATAAATTCACTAATGTAACAAAACTTAACTTTGTTAAAACAATGTTAGTTAATTTTTACATTACTTAGCATCTGTTTTGCTGTTACCGTTATCATGTTATGTAACGGAAATGAATCCATACATCTCTATCGAAAACGGCAAAATATATCAGTTCTACGACAAAAAAAATCACCAATGAATTGCGTCAAGTTCTCCCAATTAAATTGATGAATACCATGTAATACCGGTAAATTATAGTTTGTAGCCGGACTAGAACGGGGAATATCGCGTGGGAATTATATTTTGCTGTTGGAGTACGTGTAATGTAATCAAAGTGCAACTAATTAAAGAGGAAGTGATTCTCTGATTCAGTGCATGACATCAGAACTAACAGACTTCACAAAGTTATTCCATCATCTTTTATGCTTGTTGCCTGATTTTAATCATAATTGACTTCAGAATTCCTTGACATCTCTGTCATATAGTGTTCTCAATTTACCTTAAAATTCTCAGAATAAGCTCTTGTGTTTACCAAATATATACATGATACTGCAATGACGTGTTAATTGCCCCAATAATTTTCAATTCATTACATTTAACGGAAGACTTAACTTCATCCTTTTTTCCATTAAAACAATATCGAACATTTGCAACAAATAACCAGTTCGTCCCACTTCTCATTTCAACGCACTCAACGTGCATATGCATTCACGGAGACAGCCAACAACACAGGACGGAACCAACACCATCTATGCAAGTACCGTATCTCTACTCTAGGAAGTATTGGCTGAACTTTGCTACCTAATTGAAGGGAACATAAATCGGCATATACAATTGATAAAAAACGCGAAATGATAATAGGGTTATAGTTATGAGAGGAAAATATATGTTTTCTTCAAAACAACTTGCAGGTGTAATGTTGAGCATATCAAAACCTTCCTGAAGCAAAGGGTGAACCTAAAGATAGTTAGGTTCTTGAAGCAAAGTGTGAACCTAAAGATAATTAGGTTCTTGAATCTAAGGGTGAACCTGCATGAATCTAAAGATAATTAGAAAATTAATTACATTACTTGAAATACATTTTATCATATAGATTGCTGTTGAGAACAATAAAATACTAGCAGTAAATCGCAGGAGGAATCGTTGCCTACAGTGCAGTCGTATACGTATTTTTAGTCCCTATCACAACCATATATTTCTGATTCCTGGTTCGTTGTCTCAAAATGATAGAATGTGTTTCCTTGTATTTTGCAAATTGAGTATTTCCGTGTCTCAAAACAAAATGAATTAATGATTGACTCACTTCTTTGGTGAGGGTACCGGAAACGTTCACTAACCTGTAAAAATACAAAACAATGTCATATTACATTAAACATTGAGACATGACAATGGTAAATCCTGCCTCACACACTCTGAAGGTGCTGAGCTGACTCAAGCGCAATAAACCTCCACACTTTTAGATCTAGAGATAGTATTGTAAAATAAGTAGACTATATATTATAAAATTATATACATAATTATAAATGGCCAAAGTTTCATTTCTTGATATTTAATGACTTAAGTGGATACAAGCCACTTTATAACTTCAATCATAAAAAAAAAGTTACAACTCTCGTGAGGGAAAAATAGGGTGACCACTTTTAATAATTCTTAACTAGCAAGCATTCAACGCGTTCTGTCATAGTTTAATAATCGAATTGTAAACTGCTATAGAGAACATGTTGACTGACATTAGTTTACACACCGTTTTAATACTTCAACTACTAGATAAGGAAATGTGACAAGTACTATCACT